>CAJNIZ010044970.1:0-11635 GCA_905231905.1 Symbiodinium pilosum
CAAGGAAGCTGCAGAGGCAGAGGCATTTTTGTCATTGTCATGTGCGTGCTTTGAGGGGTGCTGGAGTGCCATCTTGAGGCGTGAGTGGGAGAGGGAGAGAGAGAGGGAGAAAGTCAGACTGGAAGAATACTAAGAAGAAAAGACGTGTCTCCAAGCATACCCGGACCACTACTTGGCGGCGAGAGACTGCTGTGCTGAGCGGTGACATTCTGAGCAAACATTCCTGCCTCATGATGTATTCTGCACACCAAGCGATGGCAGGTATTTGTAACAAGTTTTTGCTGCAGGTGCCTTCCAGCAAGGCACCGGGGGCGGAGCGCGCAACTGCAAACGAGGTGCTCGCAACTAAAAGCCAAACACCTAAGCCCTGATTAGACTGGCATGGATAGGACGGGTCTTCTGGTCTCAAGCAGGAGACTTTGCAGAAGGAAGCGTGTGAGAAGCAGGAGGCATCGAATTGGGTGGCTGAAGCCTGGATGAACTCAGTTTCTAGGACCGATCTCAGATGAGAGGAAGCGCTGAATGTGTTTGTAGTGCGGGAGGTGCATCGCCCCAACGCAGTGGCACACTGGAGTGCTGTGAGGCTAGGCCCCGCTGTGGAGCAATCTGTGAACAGTTTCTTTAGGGTTTGAGGTGGAGGATGAAGCACAGGGTTTGCAATCCTCATGTGCCAGGTCACTGGTTGCCGACCAGCTCACCCCCAGGGAGATTGTTGAGCTTCTCAGTGTGCAGGGCGGTATCCTTTTGCTTCAGAGAAAGTGCACTGTGACAGTGACAGTCCCGTGAGCCAGCAGAGGCTGAAGCAGTTGGATCCGAGCGAGCAGAGGCCGCTGTGGAGCAGTTTTGCCGTTCGTGTTGAACGCGCGCGGGTCCAGCTTCGAAGGGCATTGTACAGGCAAAAGCTGGAGGAGACCATGGCGAACTTCGAGCTGGCAACTGTCGACAGCAGTGACACAGGGGGCAGCCTGCTGCATAAGGCCATCTGCATCAGAGCAGGTTCATCATTTGGGTGTTTCACAAGAAGGGCTGGAGCCGAGTCTCTGCCCTACGTCTGCTGCATTCGTGTCCTGTCTTTGCGCGAAGCAATCTATGCTAATCGATGCCTAGCATCCATTCATGCGGCAGGCAAGGGGTGCCCGGCAAACCGAGAATTGCTGTAATCAAACCCTAGCCCCATCCTGGGTTACCCCAGGTTTGTGTCATTAACGCACACCGATGTACGGCAAGTGCAAATAGATTGAAACATATGTCAACCTCCATCCAGTCATCTCCGACGCCAGTTGCTTGTGATCAGTGTAGGTCGAATGAGAAGACTGCTAGCCATGTGTTCCAGCACCCTTCTGTTGTATTTGAGAGTGATCCTCGAAAGCTCCCACTGCCGTCATCATCGCTAGTGAAACGCTGACTGTATTTCCAAGTGGCCCGATGAGTTTCACTCCTGCCATTGGTTTTGACGCCAACCTTCACGAAGCTTATGTTTGGTGCTCTCAATGTCGTCACCAAGAGAAACATAATCATCCCCGCCCCTCCACCGACGGGATTGTCGAAGATACTTCACAGTCTCTGCAACCAAGTTGACACCCTTTGAAAAATTACCGATGTCCTGTCAATATTATGCCGCTGCTGAGTCGCCCTCATCAATGCCGAGAGGGCCATACATCCACTGACAAAGTTCAAATCCGCACCGTGACCAAGCAAGAGTCTCGCCACGTTCTAACAGATCTTTGGCAGTTGAGCAAATTCTAAGTGTTGCAAGCCCGGCCGACCGCTGTTCAAGGCCTGCCTGAGTGGAGATGCTGTGGCAGCAACCGCAATCATCACACTGACAAACGGCGCAGGCATCTCGCGGGGTACAAGTCTTGTTGCTTTGTTTTGTGCTGTTGTCAATCAGCCCTGAACACATCTTGCGCTTTTGCATTTTAGGGCAGTTCCAAGAGACCTTTGGCCATGAGAATGTGGCTGCCAGTAAAGTAATGTGACTGTCCGACACATTTTCAATGCTGCTCAAACATCGTGTGTTTGTTCAGCATTCCGCCAGGACAGATGTCCCGCGATCAGCAGGGCTTCTTACCAGCCGCCGGGTTCCCACTCTTTCCCGTTCAGGGAGCCAGATCTGCGTTTTCCAGTGCCTCGTTTGTTCGGGGATGGTAGCTGACTGCATGGGTCTCATTAGAAGCTCTGGCTAAGTGACTGAGGCTGCCTACGGAAGGCAGGTAGGACATTGAAGAATATACTTACTAGTGGCATCCTAACGTCAGGTCATCCTGACAGCTTCCATGAGCCCGGAAATGTCGTGCCTAGGATTTAGCAATCCTTCACGGCCATCGCTCAGCTGCGGCAGTGGCTTTAAGGGGCTTGCGTGGTGCTTACACAGCAGCAAGGAATTGCTTGGGACAGCGTCAGTTTCAGCAATTTGCTTTGCCCAGGCCCTTGGGCCAGCTCAACACCCTTTCTCTGCTGCTGTTGCCCCTGCTGCTCCCTGCAGCGGGCAGCGTACCTTTGCCTGAGCAGGTCCAAGTGTCAGACACCAGAGATGTGCTTTGGTGAGCCCAATGACCTGCCAGGCCTCTCTGGATGCCGGACTCAGAGCCGCTGCCGCTACGGGCCGTCAGGTGCGCCGCAGTGTGATGGAGGAAACGAAGAACTCAACATGGGCAGGGGTGATTGCTGAGGGTTCCCCTTTTATTGCCAAAGAGGTCCGCCCCAAGACGGCAAATGTAAATTACAGCCCACCGAAAACACCAATAGCTTCAATCTTATGAGGATTGTGCTCGACAGGTAGAGCTAAACTTGCTTGTGCCCTTCTGACATGGCATTCTTGGTGGTGACCCATGTTTTCTAATACATCTAGTGGGCAGTTGCATTCCTGCATTGTATGTACTGGTAGGTCCAGCAAGATTAGGCACTATCTTGTGGTAAGACAACCTTCCATTTTTGCAATGTGCTGTCCTTAATGCCCAGCAACTGTTGTTGTTGACACTGACATTTGGAAGCTTCTGTCTGAAAAGGATTTTGTGTTGCATGTCCCAGCCAGCTCCGGACACGACAGCTGCCCACCTGTGAAGGCTGCGATTCGGCTCCTTCTTGAAGCACGCGCAGGGGCGAATGCTGCCCAGGTCCCTGAAGCACGTTTATAGCCGTGACAGCTATAGCAGAGCCACAGTTGTTTGTACCCATGGTGTCCTGACTTAACAGAACCCCGCACGGCGGGAAGGGATGCGTTACAAGCCAACAGCATGCATCAGCCGCACCAGCTGCATAAGGACGATGGCGCCACAGCTTTGCTGCTGGCCGGGCACCTGGGAACACAAAATTTTTGTAGCAGTCGCGAGCAGGCATAGGCATGAGTCCTGTAAGTTTACGAATCTTGTGCAGTTGCGTGTCTGCGCTTCCCCTAGCGGTGCAAACATTCCGGTGGCTCCTGTAGAACTAGGAGATACTAGGAGCGACAAATGCAAAGAACCCGGTCTGCTAGGATTTGCTGAGGCAAGAGAGCTAGCGCTCCTCTCATGATCAGCTACGAGCTGTGACGTGCAAAGAGTGCAAATGTCCAACGTCTGTGCGGAAGCCAGGCCTGTCGCCCTGGCCACCGGGAGGTTGTCGCTGCGCTGCTGGAAGCCCGTGCTGATCCCAACAGGCCAATGTGCAGTAAGGTTTTCCACAAGATGCGCGAGCAGGGAACAATTTTTGTCATTCCGAGTCATGCCTCTTGGAACCCTGCCCTTTGCAGAGTGGGCACCCAATCAGGGATACTGCCTGATATGAAGAGAAATTCAGCAAGCTTGGGACCCAAAGGTAACACATACATGCTACCCTTCAGCAGCTTGCCGCCGTGATATGTGCAGTTCTTGCACTCTTGGCCGCTCCCTGTCCATGGGACATGAAATGTGCAAAGACAGCTTCCGGAGCCCTGCTCAAAACCAGGGCAGCAACCAGCGGACGCGTCCCACTCCATGCTGTCTGGGGCTTAGCTGGCATGAAGATCTCCAGCTTTGGGGGCGCCTGGGCTAAGATAGCTTGCCGCAGATAGCCAAAGTGACACCATGTGCTACCGAGTTGCCCTGCATTTTCATGGCGTTCCATGCATAGGTTTAGACCTGCTTTTCGTTTGAGTTTCCTTGCAGATCAGGCGGCAGAAGCGGGCCGCACCGAGCTGGTGTGGACCTGAGGATGTCCAGGTGGGGAGTGTCGTCAGGTAGCTTTTTCGGGGTGTTTTTTCAAAACCAGGCTGTCTTCTTCAACCCGAGGTAAAGCTCCTGCTACAGAGCCGTGCCATTGTGGAGGCAGGCCTTCACGCTGATAGCAGCTTTGTAGCTTCATTACTTTGAAGGTGACCAATCCTAATCTGCATCCACCAAGGCCTTGACTACGAAAAGTGCAAGCAGTCCAATGGCGCTTGCAGCACGTGCGGGCCACTTCGATTCTGTACAGGCCTTTTGGGAAGGGAATTTATTGTTCTTTCGGCTGAAATGGTCCAAGCTGCAAGACTGTGTAAGCAAAGACCTTCGACACCAGATTCTAGAACTGCTTTCTTTGCTTTGCTGACCATGGGAGTCTCGGCCAAGACAGGAAGAGAAGCCTTGTGAAGGGGCCAGGTCTAGATTGAATAATCTATGACAAGTTGCAGGGGTGCACAATCCCAACCCTTTGCTCGACCACTGCCCATTGCGTCCTTCCTTCAACTCGCCCACTCCACTCCACTGCCTCACTCTCTTCACTTGTTCGCCTGTTCAGTTTCGACCGTGCACTCAGCTTGCCACCTCACTTGCTCACCCCATCAACGACCCTCTCTGCTTGCCCATTCGCCTCGTGCTGCCTGTCGTTCCCCCTCAAATGAGGTGTCTGAAGCATGTCAAAATTTTGACAACGGTTCTTAGCCCAAGTGAACCAAAGTGTTCTAAAGCTCTGCGAGACTCCTGTCCAGGAGCTGCTGGCAGCCCGTGCTGGCCCACAGGGCGCTGCGGGTGCATGGCCACCTCTGCTGGCTGCTGCGCAGTGCGGGGCCTCGGCGTCTTTTTTGCCAAGATTACAGCTTAAGCAGCCGTTTTCAAAGACGGGCTAGATGCGACATCCAGAACTACGAGTCTTGAATTAATCGATCAAGCAAAAACACCAGAAGTTTGAAACTGGGTAGCAAAAGCTTGGAAGTGCTCAAGTTTGCCGGAACGACAGGATAATCCGGATACGACCCTCACCACCCAATGAGAGTAGTGGCAAGGGCTGGTAGGTCTTGACTGGGGTGCCATACAGCTTTTGGCTCGAGCAATCTGGTCTTGCGGGGATGCACGCGCAACATGTGCTGCGTCGGGCAGCGTTTTACTGCCTGGCTTTTGTGTTTGCATGTCAGACGGTATCCTTGTGCGCACATGTGGCCCCAGTGATGCGGGCCTCACCGCCGAGGAGGACAAGCATACAGGTTCACCCGCCAGGGCAGCATTCCACGCTTTTGCATGCCCAGACTTTGGACGATTGGCTTCAGCTAGGACGTCAACATCAGGGCCTTCTCCTGGCAAGGAAGCCGTTCTGGAAAGACTGCCAGTCGGCTGTGGATCGAATGGACTGGCAAAGGATCCTTGTTCGTGCCTGCAGAAGTCCTCAGAGCTCCAGCCTCAGAGCAGCAGCCCAGGAACTGCTCCATCAGGTTATGTTGCCCAGTGATATCAGCGCAGCAATCCAGGCTGACGTTTGTGAAGTTGGTGCGGTAGTGCACCGCCTTTGCCCCTGGAGTGACAGTCTTCATGTCAAGCTTGAGAGAGTGGGGGAAAACTGCTGCACGAGATGGCACAGAGACAATTACTCTGGGAGGGCCATCGTTTCATATAACTCAGCTGCCACTATGTACGCGCCAGACCATGCCATTGATCTCTGGCAGCTTGAGAATGGTGGCGGGAATGAGAAGATTATCAAGGACGAGTCAAAGTGTCGCTCCGTCAGTGTGGGAGATGTTTTCTTCATGAAGGGCAAAAAGTTCCCTACTCGTCCAAAAGGCTTGGTCCACAAGTCTCCGGAGATCCAATACCACTGTGATGGCTCGGTCGTTCAACGCTTGGTGCTGAAAATCGACGTACCCTAGCAAGAGTTGCCTCCGGTGTCGCAGATTTCACCTGCACTCCCTCCTCAATCTGGCTGGCGAAGTCTGATCCCATCACAACCTGCATCTCGTAATTGGAAGCCTTGCAATTTTGTCAGTGCATGCCTTTGTCCACCTGGGCCGGATGCCAAGTTCTCGGTAAAGACTGGCAAGGCCCAGGCCACGGGCAGCTCAGGGGTGGCTTTCATGAATCTAGAAGAAGAGGGGGTCCGGCTAAACGGAGTCGCTGAAAAATCAAGGTCTCGGAGCTTCACACTTAGCAGGGTGTGGTGTGCTGTATGTCATCCAAAGTGTTAGTCGTAAGTCTTGCAGTCGCCGGTCGTCAGGCATGGCAGGGACAGCGTAGTGGCGCTGCTGCTAAGTGCCAGGGCCTCCCCCAATGTGCCGACAACGGCCCGGCAGCCCAGTGCAGCACATTTGCACCAATTGTGAGACAGTTGTCCGATGGTTGTCCGAGAATACAGGTAATTGATTGATGTTTTGCTCATCTCTTTCGGGATGTTGCCGTGTCCGCTGGATTTGCAAGGGCCAGCCCTGGCATGGCTTCGCTCAAGGAACCGCTCCGTGAAGCTTCCCGACGAGGACATGCACGCACCGTCGAGCTTCTGCTGGTGCCTAAGCATCTCAACATGGCTCTACAGGGCCCCATACAGTACGTCAGTCTATGCAACAAGCAGCTTTTGTTCCAAGGATTCTGCTCTCCGAGAAATCAAGCAGGAAGCCGTACTAACAAGCACAGTTGACTTGGACAAGCTACATGTAAGACATAGCGGTTGCCAGCCAAAGGGCATCAACGTGACTTTTGCTTGAGAATGTCCCAAGACCATACTCCCTGCCCAAAATGCTAGCTGACCTTGTTGACACTCCAGAGAGGATAGATGGTGTTGTGTTTGCACTCTTCTTTTGCGAGCTGGGGAAACAATTCCTTCTTCTAGATCCTACAGTCCTGCGATAAACTTGAGGCTATCACACGGAGCAGAGGCTGGCGCTCCGAATGATCAGGGCGTGAGGAGCCTAGGCATGACGCAGAAGTTAGGCAGCTAGAGCTCTTTACATTGGCGATTAAGGCTTAAGCCGTCCATTTTGTTTAGTTCATGTTGCAGAAAGGCTCTGATGCAAGTCAGGCCAGACTGGCAGAAGCTACGACATGGGAAATGAGGATGCTTGCTGCACATCTGACCAGGTCGGACGATTAAAGGTAGAGGGAGCGCTGGCAAGACAACCTTCGCCAACCTGCACCTCTTCTTGCGCTTTTGAAGCAAAGGCTCCCATTTTCTTCTTGTTTCCAGCCATTTCAACTGAGGCCACAGCACTGCACCTTGCCTCACAGCAGGGGCGTGTGGAGGTGGTGACTTTTGATGCTTGCTGTAGTCTGCTAGGCGCAGCATTTTTTGCCGCAGAGTATGCCTACGCTGAATTGTTGAACATTGTTCAGATTCTCCCATATCGTTCAGATTCTGCCATCATGATCGCGGTTTTTAGATGGGGTCCCACTTGGAGTTTCGATCCGTGTCACGTAGCTTGGAGATCGCAGGTCGTGCAGCTTCTCCTGGAACGCGGGGCTTCTTTAGGTGCAGGGGAATGGGGAGTAACATAGCAGGAGTGTTCATCTTGCTGCTTGGTATCACGAACTTGGTAGGCTCCGCGACACGGGCTGGGGCAGTGCCCCTGCACGCAGCAGTGCCTTAGATGCAGCTGAGCTGTAATTACTGCTTCATGATGGGGGCTTGGCACTCGGAACTGCAATGGGCGAACCTGTGAACATGGCATTTGGCTGGGGGAAGAGGTGCAGCTCCAGCACTTGGATGTGGTTCGCCTTTTGCTCGACGCACGCGCAGATCCGGTGCCTTGCTTGAAAAGTTTGAAGGTTTTCGAGCTGGGGTCTGAGGTGGAAGCTGCCATGTGGCTGAATGACCCTTTCCCCGACCTGCAAGGAGCAGGCAGTGGCCGATGAGGATGGCGGCTGCCGTCCAGTGCACCTCGCTGCCCAGCAGGCCTGCACCTGCGTACCCTCAGCAAAGCTTTCGCGTGATGTGGCCTAAATACGTATACAAATGTAGCTAGTTGCTTTTCCTCATCCTTGAGCTGTCACAGTCCAAGCAAGGCGTCGCGAACTGACTCACACTCATTCGCCCTTGCAGGGCTTTTACGAATGTGTCCAGATCCTTGTGGCTGCCCGCGCTAATCCAGCGGCAGAGCTTCGCGACCTGCCTACATGACATGGGGACATGGGGGTTTTGCTTCGAAAGGTTGAGGATTCTTTTTTCTGCTTGGCATGCATTTTGGGCAAGGGCATGCAAGGGCACTACACGCGAGGATCCCTGTTCGCGTAGTTTTCATCGGCTGTCTGGCTCGGCAGCCAGAAAGGCTGCACGCAAACGTCATTCTCCAAATGCCACTTAGGCGGAGGTTTCACCCCCCTGACTCTAGCAGCTCGCGCTGGGCACGGAGAGTGCGCGGGCCCAAATTGTCAGGGGAACTTGAGCGGAAATGGTTCGGAATCGGTATGCGCAACCTGTGCTCCCACGATTTGCTGCCTGTACTGAGGTTGTGAGCTGCTGATCGATCTCTGGAAGCCGCAAGGCCCCCTGGCAGAGTTCTTAGGGGTCCTGTTCTCCTTGAAGAAGCCGAAAGAAGTGTCCGAGCTTGTCAGATCTAGAGGGTTTTGCGTTATGCATGCTGCGAAGCAGGTGCCAAACCTGCAATCTTCCAAACAGGCAAGCAGGGTGAACGCAGGCGCTCTGAAAGCCGTCGATGCATCCACAAGTACGGGCTGGACGCCACTGCTGTTGGCGGCAAAGGCCACTTGAGCACCTCCGCTAGCCAGAAGAGTGTTGCGATAACTGGTCTCAGCAGTTGTTCAGAGGTCCAACTTGCTTGAAGGGAGAGGTCCATAGAGCCTGAGCGAGACATCGCTGGAGAGAATGTACGTGAATCACAAAGCATTCTGGCGAGATTACCTAGACCTACGTACTCGTAGCATCAGCTTCAAATTTCCTATGTGTCCTTCGCAGCCAGGCCGGACACGTGGCAGCTGTGAGGCAACGGGCGCTATTATGGCTGAATTTTCATATCAGGTATTGTGAAGCCCCAGTCGACTGTGTCTTGCAGATGCCTCAAATACTTCGGGGACCACATGTGCATCCCAAGCTAGGGGACTTTTCCGATAAACTCCGTTCCTGTATCAAGATATTCTAGCTTCAACTTATCACTTCAGAACTTCCCAGATATACGGATTGGCCCAAGACCAAGCCTTCTGTTTGGCAGGAAGCTTTTGGACTGCGGGGCATCAGCAAATCTCCCAAGTCGACGGGGACGCACCCCGCTAATGGCCCGGGCACCCAGTCACCGCAACATGATGGAATTCGAATTATTTCGTGTGGCGTACTGCAGTGCTGTCAATCTTGACGGTCAAGAACAGGACACGCATGCATAGCATAGGTATATATGGAAAATATGTAGATATAGAATTTGGTAGCCCCCCCTCATGATCTACCCTCTGTCATGTTTTTTCATGAAAGCCTTCAACAGTACTGAACATACAGATAAAACAGATAAAGCTGATGCTTCCATACATTCGGATCTGCTCTCAAAATGGCCCTCAATTTTCGATATCTGAAAATCTGCAGACAGGTGGATTGACCGGTTCTCTTTGGGGATCATTATCCAAGAACCTGGCTAGTACGCGTTAATCATAGTGTATGACAAGTAGACCAAAGACCAAACGACAACAAAAAACAAACTTTCAGAAGCGTTGACCGTGCAGGAGAGAAAAGTTGGTTTATATGGCTTTTCCTTGCAGCGGCACCGCAGCGCGCCCTTGGGGGGCTCATAGCCGCCAAGACAGGGGACACTCCTGGCACTGAGACTGACCGTCTCCTCCAAAGCCTGGCAATCGCGCTCCAACGCGAAAATGCCCGGGCAGTCCTGCGGCGGCTGCCCTCTGGGCCTGATGCCCTCTCACCTGGCCCTGGGATGAGTCATCCCGCAGCTGCACCCCTCGCTGTCAAGAGCTAAAAGCTGTAGTGTACGTACGTGTGAGATGTTTGAGGCCCTTTAAAGCCCGCAGTGTAGGCAGTACCGGCCTGCACCGGAAAATTCGATTTTGCTTGGTCGAAAACATCTTGCTTTTCCTGGTGAAAGATGGTTTCATTTTTTCCCAGAAATCAATAAAAGCCAATCTTTCCCTGCGTAAAATATGGTTTTAACTCTCGAAATACCATTTTCCCCGAGAAAAAAGGTTTCCCATGAAATGTTGATTGAGGAAATAGCACTGAAACCAGGTTTTGCCTCTAGGAAACAAACAGATAGTTCTGACCAAGCAAAACCGACCCTTCCTGGAAAAACCCAACTTCTCTCGTGAACCATCACTTCTCCTCAACATGTGTTGTTTTTTTTTGTCTGGTCTTGGGTCTGCTTGGCTTCCCTCAACGACAGCTAAACCGCATGACACGAAACACACATTCTTTTTGTCTTGAAAGAGGAATATGTTTCTTATTTGTCTTACATGAAGGTTGGCTTCCCTTGGCCAAAAACTTTTTCCAAGGAAACGCCACGAAAGCTCTCCGGAAGGGAGCTTCGTTTAATACCTCACAATGTGAGCCTAGGGTTCTACTTTTTGAGCTACCCTGGACCAGTGGCTGGATTTTCCCGCGTTGGCTCGGAGGGCCTTTTTGGGCCAGATTCTTGGGGTGATCTTGGGGGATCTTGGGGTGATCTTGGGGGGATTTTGGGGGGATTTTGGGGGGGTTTTGGGGGGTCTTGGAGGGCTCTTGGAGGTTTTTTTTTTTAGAAAGTTTTGGTAGGAGGGTTGCAGTTCTTGTCATGGGCAGCGAGGGCTGGGCTGTGTGCTCTTTGGTTGTGTATCGTCCGTTTCTTCACATCCCGTGTCACCACCCCTCTCCATTATTGAGCTTTCGTCCCGGCCTGCGGCTCTCAAGTTCTTGAAAGCAAGCTGCTGCCTGCAGAGGTATATTAAAGTCAAGAGCCCCGGATCTGAGAATGTCCAAATAGACTCGAAGAAGCACATCTATCTTAGAGAAATCAGGAGCGCAGGGTCACAGACTTTCTTTCCACAAATCCAAACCGCTTTACCAAAAGGATTTTATGCAGAGAATCAGGAACGCAGGATTCCAACATTCTCCTGAGAAATTGAAGCCAGCTGAGTAAGGGGGTGTATATGTAGAAGCCAGGAGCCAATGTGAGCAAATGAATGTGAAATATTTGTGGAGACAAGGAGGAACCCGACATTGAAGAATTCCCTCAACACACCAAAGACAGAAAAGTAAGTGATTCACTACAAATTCATGAGCCCATGCGAGAATGAATTGTCTAATGGATGAAGACCAGCCTAGTGAGGAGCCAGAAATGATAGGTCGAAACCAACTTGCTAAGAGATCTATACGGAGAAGACCAACAGCCCAGGATGCGAGAATTGTTGTAACAAATGGAAGCTAATTAAAGAACATGTTCGGAGAGAATGAGGAGCCCAGCAATAGAGAATTCCTCTTATAAATCCAAACCGATTTAGTACAGGGTTTATAT
>CAJNIZ010044970.1:11672-118787 GCA_905231905.1 Symbiodinium pilosum
TGGAGAGAATCAGGAGCCCAGGATTAAGGAATTCCTTTAACAAATCCAACCCATTGTAAGAAAGGATTTATATGTAGAAGCTCAGGAGCCCATGTGAGAACACCGCTAATACAGCGAACTAGATTTAATTGGCAATCTTTGTGGGCAAGCTCAGGAATCCGCGGGATTAGAGAATTTCCTTGAGACACCAGAGGCAGATTACCAGTTTTGTAAGGGAGTCAGGCTGCCCCCCCCCCCCCCCCCCCCGCCGTCCCAAAAGCGTAGATCATGCGCGGGGGCTAGCATGTGCACATACATGGATATGTACATACATATGTGTGTTTGCATTATAATATGACTTGTAAACTTACTTGCATGTCCTGGCTCTATACCAGATTAGCGGCTGGTCCTCGCATGGCAGGTGGCCGTCGAGACACGCCAGGTGGAGGTGGCTGAGGTCCTGTTGCTCTTTGGGGCATCCTTGAAACCCACGCTGCCGTGTGCCCAGGACGAAAGCCAAAAAGGTGATAGCACAACCAGCTGCATGATGAGCCAAACTGCCATTTTGCAAGATTTTTTTCAGCATCAAGCCACGATGAGGCCCAGAAGCATGTCGATCCTCCTAGGCACTAGTACCCCACCAGACGAAAATAGCGTGGAGCAGGCAAGGCTCCGTACGCTTCTTGTCATGATTCAAGGATATTAGGAGCTACCACAAAGGTCAGCATGCATAGAAGCTTCTGCGCATCAGCAAAATCTGAGCCTATCTGCTTGAGCTTGACTATTCAGACTTGTTGTCAATTGTTAGATTAAATCAAGCCTAGATGAACCCGAGCCCCCTAATTGGACCAACGCCAGCCACCAACAACCCAAAACCATGAATCATATCAGTCGTCATCACCTGAGATTCCCTGGCAAGCAACTCTCGCTTGTTCCATACCTGGTACAGCTGACCAGAAGCTTGATGCAACCTTAGGCCGGGCGGGTGGACTGCCTTACACTTGGCCTGCCACGTTCCGGGCAACAAAGCCGTGCTGACCTTGGACATTACTTTGTTATTCTTGATGGTAGCTGGGGCTAGAACGCACATGAAGATTCCATGCCCCACAACGGGTCGAAATTGGTATTTGTGGTGTTGTGCCTTCAGCCAATGCTTGGCTTGGCACTGGCCCGTAACTGCTGAGGATGTCCTGACTGCGGCGTTGCAGAGTGCAGGAAGATATCTGTCAGTCTTATAATTACCCAGCTTCTCACTCGTGCCTGATCCCAGATGATTCAACAACTGCTGCGTGCTCGTGCGGATGCCCACGCCTCCACAGAGGAGGCCAGCATTTTCAGATTCAAAGGGTCAAAGGCCGATAAAGGCCGTACATGTCAGACTCCAGCTTCCTTCAGCTTTACCTTGCACTGCAGACAAAGAAGACGCTGCTTTCAACAGTCCCTCACCCCATCTCACCCCGCAGGCCTTACGGCAACTAGGAAGCTGTGACAGGGCTGGGCTCCGCTACACCTTGCGGTGCAGAGCCGTGACGAAACCAATGTGGATGCACTCCTGGCTGAGTCGCCGGGTCCTACAGAGTAGGCGAAGAGACTGGGTGGGCTTTGGGAGGGCTTTGTGGCACATGCAGGAAGAGTGATGAAAGCTTTGGGATTTTGTTTGGGTCAGCATGTGACATATCTTGTATGTATTTTGGGTCATGCAACTCATTACCGGGCTCGAGTTTCACGGTCTGGCAGGCATCAGCTGAGAATGTGAAGTAAGCATGAATGAAAATGGATGCTGCATGCCCGAAGGAGCCTAGCTCAAAAGGGAGAGCCATCAACCTTGAAACACAAATCCACTTAGACAAAGTCAGGTCTGGCCTCCCGACCTCCACAGTTCCGGAAGTGAAGGGTTGAATTGTTAGTCTGTATCAAACCTTTATTGCTTGACATCCTGAAGACGTACAGCAGCAAATATTTTCTAGGGACGCACTTTTCTGTATAACTTTTGGTTCTGCACGATGCGCATGCTTGAAAAAGTTCCTGTGACGCTCTCACACCCGTTGGTTACAAGAAGTCATATCCTACTGGAGCATGGTTTATTGCCTGCATTTGGGGATTGAGGGTTTTTGACAGAATTGTGTCTGGCAACTTTCCTATTGCGTACAGGAGATCGTATGATGGGAGGGCGGTTCTAACACTGCCTGCATGAGTCCATGAGTCCCATATGAAGCGATGGGTTGCTTCCCACATGTTCCTGGCCAGAACTCTCGTAGCTCCGTGATATGGCATGATGACAGGGGCATTTGAAATTGTGACCCGAGCTAGTTTGAGGGGGCATTCGCATCCTCGCGGAGGGGATCGGAGCACATGAAGCAAACGGAAACTCGCAGTCATGCCGTGGGTTTACATGTTGGCACTGGGGACCCTGCATGAGATTATCCGTCACGAGTCGCCGGCACCGAGCACGCTAACCCCTTCGTAGGCTGAGTCTACGGCCATACGGCCGCGAGTCCGTAGTTTTGCAAGGTCACCGGCAGCACCGGCAGCTCCGGCAGCGCTGGATGCCATGGAGGCCTCCGCAAACCTGGGCGTTTCGGATTGCTTTCAGTATTTTTCAGTGACGTCGGTTGGCAACTTGCAGGCTTCGGATGTCCGTGGGAAGGTGCTGCTGTCTCCACTTCATGTTGCTGCAGAGGCTGGCCGTCCAGTGCAGTTGCATTCATGCTTTGCAAGCGGGACGCAGCCCAAAAGTAGAAGCTTGAAGTGGAAACTTGGAAAAGCCAAACCCACTATTTCTCAGCAGCTGAGCTTGGACTATGCGTTTGTGATGTAGCAGTACTGTCTTGTTTGATTTTCAGAAGTGCGCTCTTGCTTGACATGGGGCACACTAATCCTACGCGCAACGCTGTGGGTCTTGTAAGTAGTCAGTCTTTCTGAAAAGGATGTCTTGAGGAAGGTCAATTGAACCTAAACCCAGCTTATTTCCCTTCGCACTTGTCAGGTGGGATCCGTTGGTATCGTGTGCTTGCTCCTGCAAAAAAGAGCCGTTCCAGTCGATGCTGTGCACTTAGAGTTTTGGAGTGCAGAGACTGCTTGTCTTGATCCGGTCAAGCCTCCCTCAGGCCGTTGCCGAGCATGGCATCACTGCCTTGCACCTAGCTAGCGGTGCCGGGCAGGCGGAAGGCGCCTGCTTATGAGAGCGTCAGCTTTGAGCGGGAAGAAGCTTTGAGAACCACTCTCCTGGTGAGGAGCCACCACGACCCCCTTGCCTGAGCCCTCTGCAGTGGCTGCAGTTGCAGAGGCGCAGCATGCGCAGCTTTTGCCCAGCGAAATCCTGTCTGGCATGGTTTCAATTCTGAACAGAGGAAGTCTTTGCTGGTCCTTCTAAGGCGCTTCTGGAGCATGGAGCCACCGTAGATGCTGCCTGTGCCACAGGACTTGAGCAAGCACCATGATTTTGTGAAGCACTTCACCGATGTGAGTTGTTATCTGCTCGTGGTTTTGATTGATGTCTTGGTCTTGCCCTGCCATCATGCCACTCGAGCCAAGAACATGAGCGGTCAGAACAAGCAGCCTGGCTGAGGCCATGGAGGGTGGCGTAACTCCGCTGATGGTTGCAGCCCGGGTTGGGAGAGAGGCTGTGGCTGTGGGCTCAGTTGGCGTTTTCGCCATGGCTGTGACACATGCGAACAGAAATTAGCTTTCGACAGGACTCAGGGAATTTCGTCGCAACACGAGTAGCTGATCCCGTCGACGACCTACTTTGAGTCTCACGGTGCTTTACAGGTCCATGTTCTGTTGGCGCACGGGGCGGATGTTTTCCGAAGACTTGGGAGCCTCAGCCTTGGACGGTGAGTGATGTGCAAGGCTTTGAGTTTCATGCAAAGTTTGGAAGCTGCTCATGCATGGCAAGACGAGACTAACTACCGGCGAATTAGTAGCTATTCCGTGCCTGACTGTGCATACGTGGCGCGCTGTCGCCTAAAGCCGTCGCGGAGATGCAAATGCGGGCATCATCGAAGCAAGTTCTTTTGCAGCATGCTGACCGGTAGAGAGCGCGCAGAGACGCACGCGCTGCCGTTACACCCTAGCTGCAAGCCGGTAGCTTTGTAGTACGTCCTTGTTTCCGGGTCTCAGTGCACCAATGATGTCCTTGGCTGCATCCCTGCGGTCCTTTGCACCCCGCAGCTTTGGCCGCGGCTTGCGAGGCTTTGCCACGGCGCAGCCGCAGACCTTTGCAATCTATCGCTATGACCCAGACAAGCAGGCCAAGCCGTTCCTGCAGGACTACACGATTGACCTCAAAGCCTGCGGGCCCATGATCTTGGATGCGCTGGTCAAGATCAAAGATGAGGTCGACGCAACTCTGACCTTCCGCAGATCCTGCCGGGAGGGTATTTGCGGATCCTGTGCCATGAACATCAACGGCAAGAACGGTCTGGCATGCCTCCTGTACATCGAGCCCAGCGCACAGGCCATCGAGATCCAGCCCTTGCCCCACACATATGTGGTGAAGGACCTGGTGCCAGACCTCACAAATTTCTACAACCAGTACAAATCTATCGAGCCGTGGCTGAAGCGCAAGGATGTGAAGGCGAAGGGAGACAAGGAGTACTTCCAAAGTCGGGAGGATCGAGCAAAACTGGATGGAATGTACGAATGCATTCTTTGTGCATGCTGTATGACATCATGCCCGTCGTATTGGTGGAACCCTGAGTATTACCTGGGTCCAGCTGTGCTGATGCAGGCGTACCGCTGGATTGCGGACTCTCGTGATCAGTTCACCGAGGAGCGTTTAGCTTGGGTCAATGACACCATGAAGCTTTACCGATGCCATGGCATCATGAACTGCACCAACTGCTGCCCCAAGGGCTTGGACCCCGCCAAGGCCATCGTCCACCTGAAAGAGCAGGTAGCCGAGACCTACAAGGATGGCTGGAAGTCCATGATGACCGAGCAGATTGTGAAGAACAAGGGCCGCGAGTCCGGCATGATGTACATGTGAGGCTCAAGCGTTTCTGCAAGAACCTTTTTTAAGAAATCTTTTTCGGGTGCCGACCGCAATTCGTAGCGCCATCTCAGTTCCGAAGCTTGTTGAGGGCCTTCGCAGGTGAAGTGTAGACACGTTTCACTGAGCTGATGCGGAAGGTGTCGACGCTCATGAGAGTTGCCAATCTTTCTCTCATGCCGGTGAGTCCTACTAGCAATGGCCATGGGGCCTGGATTTTGTCGAGCCATGCCAGGATACCTTCTGCATCACACGGGAACACATCTCCTTGTAGAGGTGGCAACGCAGCCAGCGTCGTAGGCTCATGATGCTGAACTTGAATCTAATTTGGGGTTGTTATGATAGTTATGTAGGCAGGACAGAAAACACCACAAATATGTATTTGGAGGCCCATCATGTTTGCGTGGAGCATGTGCTTTACTCAGATCTCACGCTTGTCGCGGAGGTCTCAAAATGTGTGCGGAGTGAAGCCAGGGAGGGTCTGTCCAAAGAAGCTAGCTTTCGGCCGTTTACTCTCAGAAACAATTTCACACTTACATCATTCATGGCCCTCCCATGTCGGTGCCCAATTGTTGGTGCACTTGGAAGGGGCTTAGGTGGTTCTAGGATTCTCCTCGTCCTGTGTCCTCAACTAGTTATAAAAGTCGTTGGTGGCCTCCTTAACCGTATGGAGTGGACGTTTCATGACATGTGAGAATTTGCAGGTGGAACTGGTGTTGTTTGTACCGGGTGGTTCGAGCCAGCTTGAAAACGTTCTTGCAAGTGCATGGCAATCCAGTGACACGGGTCCTGAGGCGGCTGGTGTAGCTTCCTGCTGGCAGTGCGGCAGAGGGCTCAGCCTGGACTGCACTTGCAGAACTGTCGTCTGCGATTAGGGTGTTTGTCGAAAGATCTGTCATCAGCCTTCCTTAGCCATCCTTGCTTTTTGCTGTCACCAAGGAATGGTCACGCGAGCATTGTAAAACTCCTGGTGCGCCCGCAGCTCCTCCAGGCGTGGGATGAACTTCGACAGCACGTGCTTCGCATGGCCGAGCAATTGTTGCACGGAGCCTTCCCAGATCAAAACCCCTGCGGGCCGCACCGCTCGCCAGCTCGGGGCCAAGTCATGGGCCAGCCGGCCAGCCTTCTTGATGGGTTTTGGGTGCGACTGGGACATCCCACTTCCTAGAGTCCTAGAGGTTTTGCTTGAAGTGTCTTTTAGACGAGCTCTCACCACGAACCGCAGCTTTCATTTGATGAAGGTCCTCGTCGGCCTGGATGGACCTAAAGAAGGGTTTAAACAAAGGCACGTACCGGGCACAGGTTGCACAGTCTATAGGTCTATAGATGCTGTGGGTTTAGTGAAGAAGAAAACCAGAACTGATCGCAGAAACTCCTCTCAGTAAGTCTTGGGCGTATCAGTTCTGCATTGGAGTGGAGACTACTGATTCTGGCCCAGGTGCGCTGAGAAGTATGGCCACCGCCAGTGGCCCAGATATGCAGGCTTCTAACAAAAACTTCCAGGAGCCACCTCCGGTAAGAAACAGCCTCGAATTTAACAGGATTTTTCAGGTGGGCTAGCGCCAGGCTGACAGTGGTCATCGAGATGAGAAGCTTCAACAGGGGGCATGCTAGTAGCGCAGACGAATTGAAGCCAGGGTGCAATTCGAGTAATTGCAAGCATTTGCAAGGTGAAACTGCTGCAGTATTGCGTGAAGCCATCGCCTCCGTGAGCGGCCCTGTAGAAAACATGTGAAATAACCCCAACTCCAGTTCGGAAGTGGAAAGACTGCAGCTTCGCAACCTCCGCGGCCAAGCCGGGAGGTTGCAAAGCCTCGATAACGTGAGATGCCTTCAAGCGTAGCATTCAAGTTGGAGACACTTCCATGTGTTAATAGCTGTGGGATTCCACAGGGCATTAGCCCGCATCATCACCTGCAGTCAGCGATCCTACGGCAACTTTGCAGCGACCTTGCCTCTATTTTCTTCTCTAGTTATGTAGCAGCAGGATTGCTTATGCAGAGGTATTGCACCTCCGTGTCGGAGGCGCACCAGGATGTACACAAGGGCTCCAACAGATGCCTTGGTGCTCTAAGTAAAGACGGACACACACTGCAAACGTACGATGGCCCTGACTGCAGCAGCAAAAGCCTCTGTGGCTTTACTTTTGGCAGTATTACCTTTCTGATTTTCAGCAGCCTGGGTGTAGAGCAGAGTTTTTTGAGTGAGATAGTTCTATTAGTCTATCGGTCCAACATAGGTTCCACAGCGTGCTAAGGTGGTGGAGGTAGACGTACTCTTCCATTTGCAGGAAGGATTTCGCAAGTCTGTTGTTGGTGCTACTCTTGTAATGACATATTTGTAATGTGATCCGGTATTCAACGTCCGCTTCGGCACAGGTCAGCACCTAGTTCCAAGCAGTAGGAGCAGCTCCGCAAGCGATTTAAGCATGACCCGCGGTCCATCCCTTTGATTCCATGCGGGGTTAGGTTCCAGTATGTTCCAGCGAAAGGAGTTAAAAGGGCCGTGACATGCCCAGCGGCTGTTTGCTGCTGCATCTTCAGGCCTTCGTCCATTCCTCGTGTGCTTAAAGCCTCGTGGAATTTCAAGACTCAGATGTGGTGCAAGCTCTGGAGAAGCAGCGCATGGGCACCCTTCCCTTGAAACTGGCGCGGCGTTCGGCTGAAATGCGGCCTGCGTAGTGACCAGAAATGACTTCGAGATGAAGAGTGACAAAGGCAGAGGAGTGCTCTCCAAGGCCAAAGCTTCTAAGCCACTTACCCACCTTGCCTGACTGGGTCGCCTGTCCGGTGGCTTATGGCTCACGCCCTCAGCTCACCATGGCCGGCAAACTGCCGCAGACCCGGGAGTATGACTGAGCTGACAGTCATGTTTTATTGTGAGCTTTGTCTTATCACCGGACATCTGGGAAAGTGCATTTCAAACGGCTTCACGTCACCCAAGCGCTGCTTGTAGGTCTGGCAGATGGTGACTAAGCTCTTCCGATACAGAAGCCCCACTTCATTGCACGGAGCCTGGTTTAGGCTTTCATGGCCGATGGTTGCTGTGTTTGCAAACGCACATATCATAGACGGTGATGCTATGTTATGCAATGCTTTTACTCCTTCGACTCGCTCGCTCGCTGGTGGGTCTGAGGGACAGATGGTTCCGGTTGCCTTCCTGAACGGCTCAGAACTGCTCAACTTCTGCCAAGGACGGAAGATGAGCCGATGGATCCTCGGCGTGGGGGCCGCAATTCGGAACGGAGGTTTGCATTTATGCGCTGGGTTGCAGGTCTGTTTTTGATCCCAGTTTCAGGGATAGTGAGCTTGAAATTCATCAGGCGGATCAGGCGGGGAGTGGGTTGAGACGCGAGTTTGATGAACCTCGGGTTTGGAGGCCATACTTAGAAGCATCATACTTTCTGCCTTGACAATCACGCGCTTTTTTTTCCTGGCTTGCGGTTGTCTTGAGACGGTCAGCCCAAGCTATCCCATGCAAAAGCAAGCTTTTGCCATGACCCAGGTATCCTTATTTTACATTTTGTCGACAGCGGTCGCTTCCCCAGTGCTGGCAAGGGCTTGACTTGTGCTGCTTCAGTTTTGCTTGATGATCCTTGAGAACACAACTTTTGGACTCACGGCACAGCCACGTGGTACACAGGAACATATTGGCGGCTGTGATGGCACTGCCATGGGCCCTGATATGGAGGTCCTCCTGCGTTTGCTGATGAACTTGCGAGTGCTGTATTATGAGCGAAGCCTGGCTCGACTTCACCAGAAGGTCCCAGACTTGGCAGATGCTGATGCCGCTTTAGAGCCGGCTACCTGGAGTGCTGGAGGGGGGTGTTAGTGTTGGAAGAGCTGTACAGAGGGCCAAATCTCCAAAGGCTTCTTAATCTGGATCTGTCAAGCCTAGTAAACTCCAACATCCTTCTCTCCAGAGGTTCTCGCTGCTCCAGAAATCGCTGACACTGTCTGGGGCCCTGGCATATCTCAGCTGTGTGAGGTTGACTACTTTGTGTCTGGCTGTCTGCTTGACTGACAATCGAACTCGCTGTACGCTTTGTTCGGGCAATCCACATGCAAAGCTTCTTGCAGCCCAGGCAGCGAGATCAAGAGCTGTCTCATCCTGACCCGCACGCTCCAAGAGTATCTTTGTTCAAGGTCCGCCTGTCAGCCCATGTGGCAAAGAGATTTGGAAGCATGACGGTAGTGTTCCAATGCTCGTATCAGGCCGTCAGGGGTGGGCTCATGTACTCATGGATGTTGATTCAGGGTTAATCGATCCCTGGACGGCTTTTTGTTGTTGATGCATGTTACAGTGTCGGTCTGCAGGGAAAGCTGGAGGTAGCCATGCAGGGATGCTTTGCCGGTGCCTGCACGAGATGACAAAGCATGACAACCACCAGTGGGACCACGTCCAAATCCTTCCTGTGTTGATGACATGCCCACAAGGCCAAACCGGTGTGTTAAGTATGGAGAGAGTGATGGCAGCGATCATAGAGGCTACTACACAAAGTTTTAGCAATGACTTATGCCGCATGCAGGTGGCGTTCGCCTGCGCCCATCCTCTGCATCAACCGCCCTCTCCCAAACACATGAACAGATGTTCCGTTGATGTCAAGCGTTCGAAATCGCTACTATTGCCCTTCACGCCGAAGAAAAACAGGAAGGGACAACACCGTCTCGGCTCCACAGTGTTGGGAAGTGTTCGCGTTGTCGTTGACAACTTGACAAGTTTGGCCCGGAGCTGCGTAAGGGCACAGGAGCCAGCGTCGATTGGAGGAGCATGCTTGGTCAGCTTGAGGGACAGGTGCATCCTTCAAACGCTCTGTCTGGAGCTGGACTCCACTGTCTGACAGAAATGGAAGGTATTGGGTTGGCAGCCTGGAGGTTGAAGATCACAGCGCTTTTCGTAGGTGGACAGTCAACCACCTATGGACGACGGCGTTCACGACTGCAGTGGCCTGCTGACTTTGCTGACTTCGGAACTTCTTCATTGTCAGTTTGTAAAACCATCACTAGCTAATGAGTTATCTGACCACCACTACCGTAATTGATAATCAGCGCCACCTGCACTCTTTAGAATTGCCAGGCCTTGGAGGCCTCAAGCTGGGTGTGGGGGACTCAGTCACTGCAGCACTTGGCCTCATCTTGTTATTGTTGCCTGCAGGGACAACTGTGCGTGGAACAGAGTCCAAACTCCTTTTCTCACAGAATCAAAGCTGTCAACTTGAACTTGCAAGGGCAGGGTTGCGTCACGCTCAACTGGACAGTGGCCGATCACCTGTAATTAGCTTGGAACGACTTTCGATCAACACAAAACTTAGAAGATCAAAAGTAACACAACAATCATCCATGATGGGCGCTATGGAGCCGGAGTCTTGCTAATGAGTGCTGTATTTCGTCCCAAACGAGCCCTGAGTGCCATACTGTCGAAAGTTTGAAGCCCCTCTCAGTGATTTCTCGCGGGACCCTCATTTCATCAGCCAATGAGAATTAAGTATTTCCACGGATATCGACTGCATGCCAGATGGCCCGTTCTGCAAGGGCAGGGCACGACCTCAAACCCAAAGTTCATCAGAAAACCAACAGCGACATCTTCCAAACGACGGCAGCCCGAAGTCTTGTTGGTTTCCTCACCTTCCAAACGTACCTTCACACCCCTGCAAAGAACTGATAGATTTTCGCTGCTTAGGTAGCCTGTAATAGCAAGGCTTGACTTCTAAGGGGACGAAACGCGTCCTCCCTCAACACCAGTTCCGCGACTACACCTCTGGAGATGCCCTCAGAGACTCGGAGCGTTTGCGTGATCAGCATGGTTTGATTAGGCAGACAAGCAGCTGGAACCTTTTACCTTGGAGTACGGCATGGCGAGCGTGTGACTGTGAATGTTGGGGCTTAGTAGCGGCGGTGCGCCGAAGGCTCTCCTGTCTCTGGTTTCAGCGGCGGCCACGCAGAGGACGCGCGACATCATAGCGTGGCGGCTGCCTCGGCAGGGAGTCATTACGCTGTGCGTTGGCAGCTTTTCCTTTTTGCTGGCGGTGCAGCGAAAATCCAGTTGGATGGCTGCAATGGAAGTCAAGTCTGAGTGACGTTGAGGCCTGTGCTGCAAACTTGGCTCAAGCCACGCTCTACTTGTGAGACCTTCGGTCTCCGCCATTCTACTACCCCAACACGCTTCCGGTATCGTGCCCTGGCGATGCAGAGGCATGTAGCAGTTGAAGGGAGCCAGGACAGACAAGCCAGGCTGGAAGCTGAGGCCTGACATTCAAAGCAAGACCACACTCGTTATTCCGTCATTCCACGTTTTCAGAGGCACCGACACCAAAATTACCAAGCTGCCTTGAGGCAGCTTCGGAATCCCACGCCTGCGCATTTGGCAAGCTTGCATAAACCATACGAATGTGCATGTTCGAGTGAGTCCAACATGTTCTGTCAGCAAGGAACCAGTTTCCAATGCGGGTCCTCCTCCTCGCCGGCCTCCCATGTCTGCTGCTGGCGCACCATGGTTGCATCTGGTTGAGGCTGCTAAGCAGAGCTTCTGAAACCAAAAGTCCTGACGTGCTGAGGATTGTGACAGACACGGACACCCGCAGTTCAGATCTCTGCCAGCAATTGTGCTGGGATTTGTGATTAGTGGTGGGTTGCAGCCATTATTGCCTGGAGTTGGGGTCATCATGGGTAGACGGGAGCGAGGATTGGCATCATGTCTGCTATTGCTGTGTCCACGATGCCAAGGTTGCCATTGAGCTGACGATGCGCCGTGGAGGCCTCAAAAGGCTCCTGTGCCGCTCATATGCCAGCTTGAGCAGATGAGTGATATCTTCCCAAGTTTATGGCACCATTCTTGAGAGTTCCTTTCACGCGCAGCCACACGTCCATCACCTCATCCGTGCAGACATGCCAGACTTGATTTCCGAAGGCGCTCTACAGCAACCGACCTGACGCAGACAGATATGGCGTACACTGGCAAGGTGCCATTAGTTTGATGTGATGATGGATCGAAGTCTGCACTAGATTTCAGCGAGCCAACGTTCCAGCGCATTCATTTGCTTGACAGGTGACCGTTGGAAATCCGCCGCAGGAGCTCAACAAGGTTTTCATAGAGGAATGTGCCTACATTGGGACGGGGAAAAAAGAGCCACCGCGCAGTCTGTAATCATATCTCGGGGATGTCCGGCTGTCTAGGAGTCCGTCGGCTCGCACCCAAGAACCAGAATCCAGCACAAAGCAACTTCTCAGCGCGGTGCGGAGAATAGCTCACATTCCAAGTCAGACTTTACCAACAAACATGCCAAAGCAGAACTGTAGGACAAGGTCCAACAAATGCCTGCAGGAGTTTGAGGTGATCTTCGACACAGGCAGTGGGAATCTGATCGTCCCCGGCGTCAACTGCAGCGGAACCGCCTGCACAGAGCACCGGAGGTGCCATGCAGGGTTTGCTCATGTGCTGCTTCATTGAAACACGGAAAAAAGTAAGCAGAGCTATTCCTATGCAAGACTGCGACTGTCTAGTCCCAAACTCTTCGGTTTACGTCGTGGAGGTTTGACGATGCTCAGAGCAAGACAAGTCGCCCACACCACTGCGATGGGGGCGAGGTTGCGATGCTTGTGCTGTGAAGCTTTGTGCTTGGGAGCTTTGCCTGTTGGACAAAAGTCCGTGGCGACAGGTCCAGCCAAACCAGGTTCCCAACGACCTTGTGGTCACCTTTGGTACGGGTGAGGTCCGAGGGCACTGTCCCATGGCAGGCATTTTGCGCTGGAAAGCCTTGCAGACAAGAAACGCTCCGCTGCGATGTCTGGTTGAAGTGTCTGTTACTCCATCCCACTGTATACTCTGGCCGCATTTCCTGGCATATCATATGCAAACAGCAGGCGGAGATGTATGTCTGTATCGGTCAACCAGAAGTAACTTGTCGTAAGCATCAAAATCTGACTGAGCAGCAAAGGGTGGACAGAGACAGAGAGTGCTATATAGATTCCTGGTCAAGCGGCATGCTAAACCCCAGAGGCATGTGAAGGCCTCAAAGCTTACCGACAAGGCTTCAAAGACCGCGTTTGCCTCGGAGACAACATGTGCGCACCAGCCAAGTTCATCACGGCCTTTGAGGCCGATAAGCTCCTGCTGGCCCTGGTAATGAACCGTAATGAACCTGACAGATTTTATTAGGATACTGCTGCTGCAGCCGCCATTGCACATGAAGTTGGGTTTGGATGTCAGTAACCCAAGACATGAGGATGACGTAATACATCCCCTGCTTTAGAGTGTAATTGAGACCAAGGGTTTTAGGCCTCTGCAGCTGGCAATGTTGCCAATCAGCCGAAAAAGCTCCAGCTCCCGCCAGCCCTAAGTGTGCAGTAGATGTTAACTACTAGGATGAGAATAGTTTCATGTTCCAGGCAACCCTGATGACCTGCAAGCTTTCTTCCACTAGTGGTACTAACATTAATGGCATTTAAGGGCCCACCTCTGTACTGTACCGTCTGCTTTAACATCTTTGTGCAGTCATGCAGCCCATACATGTTGGGTTCCTGAAAGGATGGGCGGGAATTTCATACCTCGCTCCATGCCAAGCAGGAGAGCAATGACCCCTTTGAGTGGGTTTCGTTTGACGGAATCCTCGGCCTGGGATTGGACACCTTGGTGGCGTGCATGCAGCTCGAGGTTTCCGGTTGAGAGAGGGTTAATGCTTCCGCGACCAGAATTGTTAGTTGAAAATCAAGTGTATTACGTGACGTGACCGGAATGTATGATGCGGGATAGATTGCCGAAAGCTTTTTCAGCACACTCGGAGCAATCAGAAATCCATATCATGAAAGAGGCACTCTAGATGGCTACCCATGATGTATCGGGCCTGATGAGCCTTGCTTCCTGAAACAGCTGAGGCACAATCGCAGGAGTTTAGCATTATGGAGAGGCTTGAAGCTGGGATGAGCACCAGCATGTTTGGGAAGACTTCAGTCCAGTGTTAGGAGCCATACAGCTGCCTTGTGGTCAGCTTGAGACTGTTCGCCGAGGAGCGGGGAAAGAGCATGAAATCGCCGCTCTTTGCCTTCTTCTTTGCGCGAGCGCAAGATGCAACACGTCTTCGTTGGTCAGGTCATGGACCCATGGACAGGGGGTCTTTAGTCCAGCAACGCAATCCTGCGAACCAGAAGCTGCATGGAACAGACAAGAGTCATGTCATTCGAAGAGCATTAGGGGCCATGCCCAAGGAAAAATCTGAGATCACGTTCGGCGACATCCAGAAGGTCCGCCAAGATTTGCAAATAGAAAGCTGTAATCTTAATTGGTTTGCCTGTCATTGGTCCCAAGACATGCTCTGATACAGCCTCAGAGCTTGGGTTCATGAAGGTTGCGCGTTTGAGCAGGGTAGCGTGGTCCACTTGTAACGAGGAATCTGATCATAAGCACTTCTATGTTAGTCGGACCAACGCCGCTCATCAATGATGAGTGAGAACATCTTTGTGCTCTTTCTCAGGAAAAGCTTGGCTCCAAGATGTTCTGGTTCAAGGTCAGCGGCAAGGCTGGCTACTGGCAGGTGGAGATCCAGGATCGCGTGGGGCTAGGAGGGGGGGGAAATCCAGGGAGAGTGACTGATGTGTCCACAAATGGGATTGTGGACGGGAGGCTGCGCAAGCGTTAGTCTTACCTTGCAACAGAACCTGCCGCATTGCGTGACTATCCCTTTGCTGAAATCTCAGCGCTTTTTGCCCCGTGCTTCCAGGATATCTACCTCGATGATGAACCTCAGAGTATCTGCAAAGGCCGCGTGCAAAGCCACGATTGTAGCCTGGCACGCTTCTTGATGGTAAGTGCCAAGAGAGCGGGGCAGGGAACACGGGAAGACCGTGGGAGAGGGAGTGAGGGAGAGAGAAAGTCAACCGGCTAGTGTCAAGTGTTACACAGCACTGCAAGTGGAGTGGAGGCAACAAGTACTATTTAGGCAGCTATCTTCATCTGCAATGATCCTTTTGTCATCAGCGCCTAAATGCACAATCCTCGCACTCCAATCAAGGGTAGGCAAATGCCAACTCATATGCAGTTTCAAACAACCAGTGTGCATATGAGGGAGGCATGCAGGCTAAAGTAATACCCGGATCTTGCGGTCCACCGATTTGAGGATAAGGCACCAGGGTGGTACCCTCTGCATACACAAAGTGCAAACTCATGGACCTCCTGAGGATGTGAACAAAGGGTGTACCCCACCCTAGAGCTGCAAGGTAAGCCCCCGTGAACGCGTTTTGTTAAGGGTATTTTGCAGGCAGCGTCCATGAAGGTGCACCAGTCAGGCAAAGCCCAACAAGGGCAGGGGTAAGTCCCCGAAGAGGGTGCCCGCGAGCTCTCTTCAACGCCCGAACGAAAGAAAGAAACAGAAATTCAAAGCCGGAGGCTGTCATGTCGCCATCGACACGGGTTCCTCCGAAATCGCGGGGCCACAACATGTCATTGACCATCTATCTGACAAGCCCCATGCCTGAAGTTTAGGGGTCAGTAAGATGTGCTTTGCTTCGGGTCCTAACTTCGTTTCTACGGGATGTCGGCGTCGTTACCATCCGTGAGTGACAGTTGATGGTTAAGGAAGATCAGTTAATGTGCCAGGTGTGCATGACTTCAGCTGCTCGTTTAAGGTTGGAGCGAGAATAACATGAACCGACCTGGCAGTCCTCAAATCTTGCGTAACGGATGTTATGTAAGCTTGCACATGGAAACGCAAAATAATCCAAAACCCTGTAAAGCAACGGGAACGCCTGAAAAGTGACACCTCCGACGTTACGACCGGTAGGCAGCCATCAAGCTTAGACACGCGCTGGAACCTAGGCTTGCCCATTTGCTCCGGTCTAAGGGGTAGCCCAGATGGCCCTTCCCGAAGCTTTTTCCACAACTTTCTGCAAGGAAGCCTAGGTAAGAACAAGTAGTGCGCAATGGTGCGATGGTTTCCCTCACAGCTTCAGGCTGGCGATCAGAAACTGCCAGCAGAGATCCAAGCCTCTTGGATGACGAAAGTGGAGTGGTGAAAAACAAAACGAGAGCTCCACAAGCCCATCTGTCATTTGAAGGCTTCCAAAGCTCGGCTTTGCGATCAAGGAGTCGTGAGTTTGGCTTGTGCATCATATGTGGAGACATGTGGTAGCAAACCATGCAGGAGCACGGAGGAAGGACCAAGTTGCTGTCTCTCTCTGCGGAGCATTATACCCACGAGCAGCTTCTTGTCGTGGATAGCTTGGTGGGGATGTGCTGAAGGTGTCAGATTTTTTTTTTTGGTCAGAGGCTTGCCAGAGGCTACAGTATCAGACCTGTGGTCGACAAGTTATGCCTCTTTGACAGTCCACACCCACAGCCGAAAGCCCTTCACCCTATACCTCCCGCAGAGCGAAAAAAGTCCTGCTAAAGGCCATGCAGTCTGGCATTCATGCCGCTGGACATCCCTCCGCCAAACGGTCGCTTGGAACGTTTTTCAGTTAGTGGCATTCCAAGCTGTTCAGTTGCTAAGATTTTGCCGCGCAGGCCCTCTGTTTGTGCTCGGCGTCCCGTTCTTGGAGAAGTGTCTAGATGCGCAATGAGAACCATTCCGTGCAAGCTTTCGAACAGCCCACAGCCGTCCGCTATCAAAGTCAACTGAGGTATTACACAGTCTTCGACCGGAAGCCGCCTGGAAACAAGAAGAGATCAGAAGTAGATGGCTGGTGCCGATGTTGGAGCTGGTCAGGAAGCGACGCCTGGGCTTCGCTGTAGCCAAGCATGCGCACGAGAAGCCAGAAAACTTCCTCGAGGCCAGGTCAGGAAGTTATGTTTTCCAGGTGTAACTTGTAGCGTCTACTCGGTCTGCAGGAAGGGATGTGAATACTGAAATGGGTTTACTAGGCAGGTGGCATGTCTTGTGGATCACGAGTCTAAGACTGTATGTCCCTAACATAAACTGCCATGCATGCGCTACAGAAATGCAGACGCAGACAAACCATGGAAGCGGCTAACGCCCTGAGGTGACAGATCTCAATGTACAGCACACGACTCATGGCAGCACCTGGGAAATCTGGTAAGTCTTGAGGAGGAGTGTTGAGGGAGTTCCCAGACCCGGAGGTTCTGCATATGGCAGGGCTTTGGGTGCTTGTTGGCAATTCAAGACATACCTGAACTGCATGATCCGCTCCATTGCAAGGAACAGCACCTCGAAGGGCTTCCTTTCCAGGAGCCGTGGCGCTTGAAGGTGCCCGGTCGGAATGCAGATGCATCAGGAAGTCAGAGGGTCTTTAGGGGATGGCATAATTCCTCGCATTCAACTGCAGAGGGCCATGGTGCATACATGTGACCTGCAGCCTGAAGATGATGTTGATAACATTGTTGGAATTTGAGTAATGACTTCTGGTCATCTTTCAGTGCGCGCCAAAGCCGAGGCTCGACCATCTGCGGTCCTGAGTTTCTGAGTCCATCATTTAAGCAAGGCAGCACGAAGTAACAACATCATTTGCACCAAATGTCGATTCTTTTTCATGGGAACATCTGATGCCCACCTGAGCCTACATTTGATTGACTTAAACTTGCAAATTTGGGTTCTGCATGCATCCCAAACCTGCTCCTTGCCTTAATTAAAACACCCCATCTGAGGGTTTAGGTCGCTGCCCTCGCTGACGTTTGTTCATGACATGTGCTCACTGGGCTTAGCTTGTTGCTGATAGAATTACTACGCTTGCCAGTTTCGAACAGGTCAGCGAGGACCAGCTCAGCCTTTGAACCAGTTTTCGCTGGGGTTTGGCATGTCTGCACAAAGTGCAGGCACACCAGGTGCCATGCGACATTCAAGATGTCCGTGATGGCATGCTCGGCGTTCATGGAGTTTCTGCTCCACCGCATTTAGGGGTGCAGGGAATTTCTGCCGAGGCCTTGCAGCTGCACAGTCAGTCATGGGCTGTTGGGCACGCTCGCATGGGTCGGCGGTCCCTGCCAAGCCTTATGCCAAATAGGTGTTATTCAAGCAGAAAGTTGCAAAAAGTATTTTCAAGATCTCCGGTCAGCCCCTCCAACCTCCGTCGCAAGAAAGGCTTATGCAGACTCGGGTTGTTGGAGTGGCAAAAGCTGCACAGGCCCGGTGCCTGCGTCCTCAGTCTCTCTTTCGTGGTGACACTAATTTTCGTGGCCTGGGCCTCGGTTCTACGCTCCAGCCGCTTCACAGCTGCTTCAGAGCATAGGAACGTCACAGAGGTTGTGCTGTGGACTCTGATGCTGGAGGCCACCCGATGTGAATTGGAGGATGGAAGAGCAATAGCGGGGGGAGTAGCCAGAGACCATTTGCCAAGTGCTTTGCATCTCTCTGCTGACATCTTTGGATTTTATTGTGTCATTTTGAAGGCCAACCAGGCGACGAAATTGGCGACGTCCGATTCTCGGAATTCGGGGTGGGAAGGCTTCGTGGAGAGGGAAGTCAGACTGTATGACTGTATGCCGCTTGGTGCGGCGCAGCGGCGCAGCGGCGCAGCTGTGTGTCCTCCCCCCGCCTTGGAAGAAGTTTCAGGCGCCATCTGGCGGCCGGCGCAGGCCCCGAGGAGACGGTGTGGGTCGTTGTGGGGATGTTCAGGTCCTGGTGTAACTCTGGGGGGAACTCTTGGTACACGCGTAACTCTTCCCCAAAGAAGGGCCGGGCTCTTTGCAGCTCTCACAGCTCCAGCAGCCTCCGGGCACCATGAACTTGGAGGATCCGCGCGTCCCCTCGAAAAGCGGACGATTCGAGGCAAAGGGGCCTGGGAGTAGGGACAAAAGAATTTGATGGATAAGTTGCTGCGGCGGGACCCTGACAACGTTGGCATTTGCGATTGGAAGAATGACAACTGCATTAGGAACTTGAGGAAGCACTACAATAGAGGCCCACCACATGGCCTCTAGGCAATATCCACTGAGATGGAGGTTTCTCAAACTTGTGGGTGTATCAGAGGGTTCTGATGTTGAAAAAAGCTTGAAATTCTACCTCTAGAATCCTGAGGCCTGAGAGGTTTGAAAAGGCTCTAGGTCAGACGAACAGACAAGCATGTCCTCTTCAAAATCGTATTTGTACGCAATACATGGTATATGCGTTACATTATAGAGCAGAGCTAGAACTTTGACTGCATCCATGGCATGCATCAAAGAAGACGACGTAAGAATCACCGCGATTGGACATATCTGATGGGGGCCTTAATTTTGAAAGCTATTTCACCACATCCAGAATCCCACGCCAGAGTCTAGGAATCAAAACGAGGGTCCAGGCTTTCTGGTAGTTCGAGAAGATCCTGGAGAAGAGAACGTCTGCTAGTTGTATTCTGATGCATCTAGCTAAGCTGTAAACTACCTGACGGGAACCCTAAGCCACGAACCCTCTTCAACCCAAAAGTGTCTGTGTGGTTTGGTTGAGTGCCGGTGACCCTGTTCCAAAGCCTCTTGACGCACTCCTCAAATGCCCTTACGGATTGTAATGAAGGGGTTATCACCCCGGGTCTCCCTTTCAGCAGGCAGACCCGGAACCAAACGCGTTGCCCCGGCGCCTTGGTACGCATTTTGGAAACATGAGCAGATCTCATCTCGCTGCACCAAGACCGGAGAGGTATTTGCAGACGTGTCAGTGTCAGCAATTATACACTTATACGGTTGTAAGTTATAGGGCAACGTGAAGGAGCTGCGCAGGAGGTGTTACAGCATTTGGTTTCACATGATTGCCTTGCATCATCGGCGCCGGGTCAAGGCACCAGCATACGCTGTTCATGGTTGTCTGTGCATTGTACATCGGCTACGCTCAATTCAACGGTTGCCAGAGCAAAGTCTTGATGAGAAGGAGTCTGGGAGCCAGCTGCAATTAAGGTTTGGCGGCGAGGCTGTCCCAAGGGCCACTCCAGCGCCTCCAATCTGCCTGAGTCGCAGCTCACCATGGGCTGGCTGGGGGTAGGGGCAGGGGCTTCAAGCTCAGCAGTTTGGCTAATTTACCTACTTGACATAGTAATAGAACGCATCGAAAACAGTTTTGCAGCTCTCTTAAGAAAAGCTGGGAGAGGAGGTAGGAATGAAGGCCAGAGAGTTGATTTGTGCCTGCATGCACCATCTTCTGCTTTTCTTCGACCCTGTTTGCAGTTGTTCTGCTCCGAAGCCTCAAGCCCTCCCTGCTTAACCAGATCTTTAATGATGCAGTTCAAGTCAAAACTACCTTCCACACGGCTGAGGTGAGAGGCTGATCCTGCCGCATGGTGATGTCGAGCCGATATCCTCAGGTGAATTTTTGCAGTCTTTGGTTGGATGTCGCAAGCTCATAATCACTGGTGCTATATCGCTATGCAAAGGCTTCGGGGAACAGAACACTCTCAAAAGTGGGCAGGGTTTCACACGCTGGGCTCGTGAAAGCAGGAAAGGCTGAGAAGGCGCACGTGCTGACAGCTGTGAGAAGACTTGTTCCGTGTATGCTCCTTCTCGGAACTTCTACAAGTTTTACAGTGCTTATGACAGCTGGACTGAGGAGTGTGATCCGGCAAGCTCAGAAACATGGAAGTTGCAAACTCAGGTTCAGGATACCTCTGGAGGCGCTCGATAGGCCATCTGCTTCCAGTCTTCTCCTGACATCTGCTCACAGTTCCTAGCAGCTAGCCAGTGTCCGCTGCATTACAAAGATTCTTCGAGTGAATGGCGCAGATCTCCAATTGATTACATACGGCACCAGCATTGCAGCAAAGGTCTGCGTCAGATCCGTGTGTGGCCTTCAGAGTAGTCATGGCCAGCTAGCTACCCCACTTGTCATCACTGCTTGTGGCACTGGTAGGGTATGAGACGACTATCGCTATTCTTCTCGCGTCTCTCTGTTGTTCCAAGTTCTAACCTTAGGGTTTGTACACAAAAACCAATTTCGCGCCACTATTTACCGTTGCTTCTGTGCCAGTTTTCCGTTTTCCGTTTACGAAACATTTTCATACGGAACGTTGTGGTCAAGTTGTGGTCATCGTGCGGGAGGTGTCACAACATCATGTAGTCATTGTTTTCTGATGGGCCAATAATTCGTAGCTCTTACAAGCTTCGTTCGGTTTCAGATGCTGTAGGCTGAGACACGAAAGAGAGGTCAAAAACAAGAGCAGAAAGCTTTGGAGCAAAATGCTATCCCACCCCTGTGCAGCTTGTGAAGATAAGATCGTGGAGGCTGCGAGCAGGAACCTTTCCGGTGCCCATTCTTGGCATCAGTGGCCGCAGGGCTCCAAGTGATCTGAGCCCTAATGCTGCAGACAAAAGAGAGGCTGACTGACTCCGTTGAACAATGCCTCAGTCCTAATGCCTTTCAAAGCTGGGTGTTCTTTGGCCTCCAAGCTCGAGTTCCGTGTCCATGTTCCATGTTTGCAGCCAAGGACCTCTTTTGCATGCATGGCTTCCGCTCTGTGGCCATCTTATTGCTGTGGATGCTGCATGCAAAAGGGCCATGTAAGGCGCTGTTTTCAGGGCAGTTTGAGGGCACATGCACCTGTTTCAGCTTTGACGCTGGTAAATGGGGAACAGATGTTTCTAGTCTCACGCTTGCTTGCGACGTCTCCAGTCTCAGCCTGCACTTCCAAGGCACGAAGGCCCCGCGTGGCACAGTACAGGGCCATGGCCAATCACAGGCAACGGCTGCAAGTATAGAGGAGACCAGATCGGCTTCCAGCTGTCTGCTCAAAGAGAACTTGCAAGGACGTGAGGCCCTTTAGAGATGTAAGACGACACAGTCTGTAGATCGTCAGTCTGTTGAACCGCATCAGAAAGAATGTGCTAACACGAGCCTGTTTGATCATATTTGTTGGTTAGCTCATTTTGCTTGAAGGGATGGTTGCCGTTTCACAAAGGCGAGCAGTTGAAAGAGTGAGCCTGAGCCGCCAGATTGGACACCTTCTGCAGCGCTTGGCTCGGCATTTGCTTGCAGGGACACGCGCTGCTGCAACAGAGAAAGGTGTAAGTTTCCTTGGAATTTTGGGGGAATTCCATCCCTGCCGACTCACGCGTGGCTTGAAATCCACAGGCTCACAACCACTCCCGCGACAAGGCACCCACATGCCAGCGCGGAGCTTAGTTGGGGGCTTTGCTATTTGCAGGTGTCTCAAGGGCACGAAGGTCAGTTGCTCACCCTCGTGGTTTCCAGGCGTAGGCAGTCCAAACCTGCTCCCTGCCCCAGCCAAACATCACTAAACATCACCGGTCTTCAGTCAAAACTGAGGCATTGGCCTTCTTCACCTTGGGGCATCGGCCTTGGCTCCGCAGCCCTTGGAAGACAAAAGCAAAGGCACAGGCAGATACCGGGGTTATTCTTTCGTTTTGTTCAGATGGACCCTGCCAACAGGCGTAAAAGGGCCTGACATGCTCGACCAACAGACTTGACACAAGAATCACAGCAGCGCGCCCCGCTGCTCAAGGGGGTGTAGGGGAGTGGTCCTTGGGCCTTGTGCTCTTTTGACTCAAGACCGCTCACAAAGCTCATTGAACATGAAAACGCAGAGGCCACAAAGGGTAACTTAAGAAGCCCCACAGGTTTCCCAAAGTCAAAGCCTTGAACGCAGAAGTAATCTAAGGAAACTTTAACAGAAAACGCTTACTCCATGTAGAACTTGAATACTGTAGTAGAAGCCTTAGATTCGACCTACTGTATGCAAGGGTACTCACCCATTAGCTGGCCTGAAGCTCGGCGGAAAAAAACGCGTCCAGTATGCCCCTGAGACGGGTACCATGCAGACATAGTACCTAGCAGGGGTTTGGGAGGAGACACCGCGCAAGGACACACTCATCTGCGAAACCGTGATTGTGGTATGTATGGGCATGACCGGTACGATCCCTGAATGGTTGCTCTGCGCCAGCTCATGCAGTGAGGCCGTTGTACAGCGAGCGCCGACCGAGATTTTTGGGCCACAGAATCAGAAGCAGCAGCCTCAAGATGTTGGGCGGCATCCGTGCGGACATGGCTCCAGTTCGACTTGTGGCGCTGAATTTGCTGCGAAAGTCGCGGCCTGCAAATCCCTACCGCTGCTGAAGGGACGCGGTTCGAGAAGTTCTAGGTGCACTGCTGTTTTGCCCACAAGTCACGGATGCCAACTGAGGTATGGCTCCATGACGCGCTCGAACGACAAATGGCCACTCCCTCTGCTGCCAAGCGCATGATGGATGAAGTATTTGAGCAGCTCTGAGGCAAGTGCATCATCACAGCGAGGGGTGCAGCACCCAGAGGTTTGTGCACAGTCGGTGCTTTTTTGGCATGTGCATGGCCACAAAGCTTTAGTGGCAGAGCTGGCTTGTCGCACACTTCTTGGATCCCGCCATACAGCATGTTGAGGTGGTTTCTCTTGGGTTCGCATAAGGATAGAATGGCATAGAATGGCCGCGTCTGGTGAAATGCCTTACTACTGCACTTGCTGTTCAATTTTGCAATTCAACCTTTAGCAGCTCATCGCGACCTGAGATGCACAGATCGCATAGGCAAGGGCTCGAAGGCCGTACAACCTTCCGTCCAGGTTGGGGCAGATCCGGGGACTTGTCTAGGAGTGTGTGAGTGTGTGTGTGTGTGTGCGTGCACCCTGATTCTAAGCTAAGGGTTCTTGGTATATGCTACGATATGCGACGATCAGGCATGAAACGATGATGTGGACACATGCATGTTTTTCAGCAGAACGCAGGGGGCAGGAGTGTGATTGAGAGTCTCCTGCCAACGAAGACGCTCCCAATGCACAGTGATATGAAGAGGGGACGCCTTCTTCACATACCTGCATGTACAGAGTGACAGCCTTTGGTTCCAAAGAATTGTTGATCACATTTTAAGCAGTGGAAGAGGACAACGGATGAGTGTCGAGCCAGGGTTTACAGTCACTGCTTGCTTGTAGTTGTGGACATGTTGCTTATGGTCATGTGGAGATGTGGTCATGTCAAGTCAGGATGGACACCTCACATCATATCATTTGATAACAGGTCATGTATGTAGGATGTTGCGCTATCTGTGCCAGCCGGCCCCCCCCCGACTCCGAGATTGTTGCCATCTTAGAGGAGCATGCTGCCAAAATGCGCGCTTTTGGGTCAGGTCAATGGCTTCTTGCTTTCAGGCTACACAAGCTTGAAATGGCGACATGGGTTTTCTTCATGGCTGGCTTTGTGGGGGAGTTGCAGTGGAGTCGCGTTCTAACCCTTTTCAAGCACTTCCCCGCATCCTCCCATGCTAGAAAGCTTCCAGTACTTGCATGCTCATACAGCAACAGCCTAACCCCACCTGAGCAGGCTGCAACTTTGGCTGCCATCCTACGGAGCATTCCAGCAGCCATGCCAGCCACGCCCAGCCAAGCCCAGCGTTGTCGACCCCACTGAAATCAGCAGAATCCCTGTCAACAGAAGATCCATCCAGTTCGGATGCATTTTCGGTTTCACTGCAATGAATTCACGGTCCGCTTCCTCCTTTCCCGGGCAGATGAAAAGATAAAACAGTTTTTGAGGTCTGAGCAGCTGGTCATGACCATGCGGACTTCAACAGCGCCAGGAGCCCTGGTCAAAGCCTCCTGGAGTTGAGGGCTGGCCAGCCTCGTAGAAGTCAGCCTGGTGCAGGAAGTTGATCAAGACAATCTAATGGCCAATCTAATCTCGCCACCATCTGTGGCTTTGGCCGTGGCACGTCAACTCACAAGCTTGTTCGCATGCCATGACTTTTGGCATTTCAGTGTTACTGCAACCATAGAAAGTAATAAGTTGGAACGGTCACCCTTACATCCCGAGCATTTGCAAATGCAAGCAGAGGTTCCTTGGCTTCTCGGCATATGCTCCAGATGGGCGGCAGTTGGCAACCGCAACGCGCATAAGCCAGGCTCTCTGGGTTCGTTGTCAAGTAATCCTTTGGTAAAGTAGAAGCAACCAGGCCAAGCACTCAGTAGGCTTCTCGAGGGCACCAGGAGCTAAATGGGAAGTCCAAGTTTCAGTTTCCGAGGCTTGGCTGGTGGGCCCCACGCCGACACTTTGGCGATTAGCCAACCACCAAGAGCTTTCAGAACCTCAGAGCTGCTAAGAGCTGCGCAAGCATATCCCAGCTGAACACCACCTCAACCCCTCGAAACCTCGAAGTATTCCATTACCTAGGCGCGCGTCCTGGCACGGATGTCTTGCACCTGGCAGAAGTAGCTGTATCAGTGGCAACTCATACGCGAGAAGCTGCGAGCCTTGTTTGAGCTGAGGGCTTGCTGGCCTTGCTATGCATGCTCGCGGTGGTGCTGGCCTAAGAGCATTGGGGATATGTCGGGCCTCGGCGATGATCTGCAAAGGTCTTGTGCATGATGGAGAAGGTCCCACCGCCATCGGAAGCTACGACTGCAGAGACCTCTGCGCCTGCTCACAACCTGCCTCCGGGCTACACAGACATAGCTCACGTGAGACCAGAGTCTCGTGCCTCGCTTACAGAAGGCAGGCCCTGGCGGGTAGGCTTCGCATTCGGCAGCGCGCCGCACTCTGCGCACAGCCTGCCTAGTCCTGGAGCATCCGCCGTATCCGCACCTGGCACCACACCCAAGTCCACCCCATCTTTGCCTGCAGCAGATGCAGCCTTGATCGCCAGGTCACTGGACCGCGGACCCCAACCCCGCGAGTTTCTATCAGAAAGCATAAGGCAAGGCGTCCAGACAAGTCTCCCAATCTTTCCTCCACTGGCCTCTCACCAGCAGCAGCCGCAGCAGCCGCAGCAGCGACAACAGCTGCAGCCAGGGCCTCCAAAATCGGGGCCATTTTTTCGTGGATAGATGCACTGGATGAGTCTCACAAGCCTGGAAAAGTGCTGATGGTGAGGCATGATTCAAGATGCTTGAGCTATGTGAGTAACTTCGTCGGAGGAGAGTGAATGTGTCAGAAGCAAGGTTTCTGCACAGTCTCCTTCGATTCAACGCGCAGCTAGGAGTGCTTTCAGCCCATGTGCTGCAGTGCAAAGCAGACCTTGCCACCTATGTGTCGTGGTTTGGCTCGAGTTTCTGGTTTGTGTTCTTGGAGAAGGGCAACCTGGTACAGTCTCAGAATGGACGCAGCCAGGGCCTCGGAGTTTGGAACCATGATCCCAAGCTTCCGTTCAAGAGGCCTGCGCAATTGCTCCTATCCTCACAAGATCATCGAACCATGATTGCAACGTTAGCTCAAAATGGCAGTAAGTCAAGCACTTGTCCGAGAGCATAGAAGCAGCAGATGCCGCGGTTGTGTCAAGGGAGCATTGCTTCGGGAAGGGAAGGACCTTTACGGTTCACATGTTCATGCCTGCTACTGAATTCGGCATGTGATGGAATACGGGCTATGTACTGTACGAATCGCAAAGAGAGGGTTTCGGTCCGCAGGAGCCTCAGTTCCCAAAGGCTGATGAGGAGCAGCAGACGACCTAATTTTACACTTGGTCCATCTTGGTCCTAAAGCGTTCAGCGTCTCCAGAGTATAGATCATGATCACAAACTCATCCTGTTTGTCCATGCAAACGCAAGGAGAGAGATCTCCAGAAGGTGCTTGTTGAAGCAGTTGCGCGGAAAGCCCCGGAGGCTGTCCCGATGGCCTTCGCCACCTTCCCGGCGACGCGGGCTTGGGCGCCCAAAGACCTTGTGCTTGGGAGCACTTGAGGGTAATGCCGCTGGCCTTCTTTAGTTCCTATTTGCTCTTGCAAGACAAGCAAAAAGCATTTTCAAGACTCCACTCAGAAATTCGAGTGGACTGTTTTGGCAGCTTCAGGCTTCATATCTGTCATAGTTTGCTGACATGTGCTTGCTCGTTCAGTCGCTGCCTGAAGAAAGCGTGCTTATCAGGACATCTGCTTACTACAGAGTTCTCAGCCGTGTAGTTTGTTGCTCACTTGTTGCTCGCTCGCAGCGGCCTTTTTAGGGCTCGAGTCCGATTCGCCTGCAATGCGAGTCAAGGATGCCGGACGAGAAGCCTTGTCGTTTGTCTTTTAGTGCCTTGCCTTGTGTAGCGCCCCTCTTTCATGTGCTAATGCTTGGAGCATCTTGGAGCGGTGCTGTCTCTTTAGCACGCGCAGTCCAGGCATATCCTCCACCGATGACGACAGCCCTTTCGACATCCCGGACAGCCCATGGACCTCTTCACCAGGCAGTCTGTCAAACGAGCCGCAGTTGAAGACAGCAACCTGGCAAGTCTTGAGGTGTAGGCGGGAGGTAGAAAAGGTGGGCTTATTCACGCTTCAGATTAGCTTTGGTAGGCAGACGCAGGTGTGGCAAGATAGCCTGCATCAAGTCCAAGTAGAGGGGACTGGTTCGTGGAGCGTCTTAGCAGGACGTGTTCGTTAGACTGCTTCCCTCTGGTAAAGCCAGGTCTTCCTGGTCCGTCACGGTGAGGCAGGGCTTGGGGAACATGGGAGCAGCATCAAATATGGGGGCTACTTTCTGCGCGATGCTGAAGCATGCTAAAGCTTGAGGCTGCCCCACCAGCCTTGTAGAGGCTTTAGGATAGCAAGGGAAGTTGAAACGATGACACACATTGGGAATCTCGGGTTTAATGCAAGTGGGAAGACCCTTGCCCTGGTGAGGCTTTGCACAATGTGGCAGAAAAGTCTGCTTTGCATCTTGCCTGTCTGGTGGGCTCTGGGGGCTTAATCAATCGAAGTCCAAATCTGTTCTCTCAGTCATTCATCCATGCGCGGTCGTTGCCGCGTGTTCGATCCTTTTCATCTGCGCTGCGGTTGTATGTGTTCAAGCCAAGCATGCTCATGTCAATCCCGGCACATGGCCACCCTGCACGGAACAAACTCCTTTTGCCTAGAGCCGCGCCACCCCAGATTCGCTGCATCTAACATCATCTAACTTGATCTGTTCAAAGACGGGATCTGGAAATGGGCTGGGCTTGAGTTTTAGTGGCCCAGCTGGAAGCGCACACCGAGGCAACAGGCACTCGCTGAACACGGCAAGATCAATGATGAGATCCTGCATCGAGAGACCTTGGAGTCGCTGGATAGTACAACAGCAAAGGGAAGTTATGTACAGCAATACAGAGCATTTTGCTCTGTTCGCCTCTGAGAAGTATGACAGTTGCAAGTTTTTTTTTTTTTTTTTGTGTGGCTAGTGTCAACGTATGGTTATGGCCGTGTGCTTGCGTGCATTTCGTGCCTGAAAGCGGCGATGATGCTGGAAGGGTATGATAATGGCAGTGCAGAACCAGGATCATAACCGGTGCCTGTGCGCCAAGGATTGCACGCAAGTCCGCATTGAGTGATGAAGGTTTGAAAGATGCTCCGTCCCTTGCTCTCAATGGCATGCCAGTACCGCTCATGAAATCATGCTTTCCAAGCTGAAAGAAGCATAAACGGTCATCAGCCTGCAATGGAATCTGTGGCAGCCGTCGTCCACCTGCGTGATACACCGCCGATCGCATCCTGTTGGAATTTGTTCTAGATCTGAACTTCACATGACTTTGAGGCTGTCCGCAAAGGGCAAGGAACAGGCCGTGGCCACAGCGCCTGGGACGAAGATGCTCCACGTGAGCTGCAATTGTGGAAGCTGTTAGATTCTGTTAGATCAGATGAGAGCTTAAGTGCTCTAAGAAAATAAGGCGGCGACGATCATGAGGCTGCTGCTGGACGATGCCGATTTAAAGCCGCCGGAAGCTGTCTTCGTGTCGCCCCTGCAGCGCGCTCTGCAGACGGCAGCAGTAATGCACTTCGGCCTTCCACATGCACAGGGTCTTCTACAGCCGAAGACGAAGCGACAAATGAGAAGTACAACTGCATTAACGTTAGTAATTTACGTTGGTAAAGTGACAGGCATCCAGAAGTTGCTGTTGGGACAAAGGTTCCCACATCACAGCCGCGTCCATGTCCGAAACCTCCTTCGCGAGCGATGCACCGGTTTTCCCTGCGATGAGAGGTGCCGGCGGGGCGTAGGCATCCAGAATAAGGTTCAAGATTAGGTCTTCAGCTTTGGATTCGACACATCCTGCATGTTGAAGCCTAAGTCGTTTGCAGAGCGCATGAGAAGCGAAAGCTTGAAGAGAGAGAATGTGGACAGAGGAAGGCCGACACTCACTGAGCCAGGAATCCTCGCGCTCATAACATATGCCAGGAGTGAGGGCTGGGAGGCACGGAATACCTTCAGCTACATGTGCCTTGGCTCCATCAGATGGTATGAATGCCTCGCTCTCAAGGCCATTAACCATTGTTGCAAAGCACTTCGCAGTACTTTCCCTTAATTTGGGAGCTCCTGCTGTGAGATGTGTGGATGGACTGGTCGCGTCGTTGAATCATTGAGTTGGTACCACACAGAAGTGGACTAAGAAGCAAAACATCCCGGCATAACTTAACATGTGCCTTGTTTCTATCACATAACGTTTCTCTGCTATAGCGCGCAGCAATGTGGCGCCCCGAATGCAGTGGAACCTTGTGCCCAGTGCTGCAAGAAGTTCTCCACCACGAGGAGCTTTGATGATGACCAGGAGGTGTCGGACTTCTTTGACTTCGAGAGCGACGAGGCATAAGTTCACAAAGATGCGGCGGGATTGAATCCATAAACTTGGTTATCATTGCGACGAATCATCTCGTTTCCGCTCAGACCCTGGACTAACTCCTGCCAAACGTCACTGTTTCCGTCCTTGTCTTCATTCATGAGTGCCTGAGCTCTGTGATCTGCAGTCTGCAGTGTCCAGCCAGTTCTCGCAACGGAGTGCTCAGCAGCCCCTGCCTCTAAGACCAGAGCGCTGCGAAGGTGAACGCACCCTTTCGGAGGTACAAGACCTGGCCCCTGGTGGAGGAAAAGCAGCTTGGCCGCAAACAAAGGCATCTTGTCAGGATGCCCTCAACTTGTCAGCTTTACTGAAGCAAGCTGTATTGAACCCGAATGCCCCTACCTCAGTGAGGCCCATGTTGCGCAAGCGCACTGCCGGACTCGGGCGCCTTGGCTGCGAATCGTTGGGCAGAGGGAAAGGGTTATAAGGGCCGGGGAGGTAAATCTTGGTGGATTTAGTGGTAGGAAATGATCAGGCCGAGTTCGCCGATGAGATTGTCAAAGGAAACGAAATTCACACCAATCGGAATATGTAATCCACACCAATCTTGATCCTGCATGCCTTCGTCGCGCAAAGCATTTCAAGAATGCTGCAGCCCAGGAAGCTTCTACAGGACGCGAGCGCTGAAAGTGTTTGCTTGGTGACGCACAAGGCGAGCATAACAGCTGCAAGCATCAAGTCCCGAAGCCCTCCTTTGTGTCAAACTTTTTGTGCAACGGTTGTTGCGTGTCATCATAAGGAAGAGGTTTTTTGTTAAAGGATCATTCTTGAGTTCTTTTTTTTTAATTGGCTTCTTATGGAACCAACTGTGTGATCCGCATAGGCCTCCCTTACCCTCCCTTGCGACAAACATGGCAATGACATGTTTTTTGCTAATTAGCTGCTACTTGTAGAAGCCTGAATTGCTTTTAACAAGCGGTTGGGTTGGGGGGTCGCAGCCCCCCATCCTTAAACAAGCAGGTGGGTTGAGGGGTTGCAGCCCCATAGTGATGACATGTCTTTTACCGTAAGTATGGATGGCTTTGAAAAATGGGAGGGTTGGGGAGGGGCACCACCCCCATTTGCAAACAAAATGATCCTCACAGCCTTCCCCTAGTGCGAACATGGTGGTGAATGGCTTTACAACAGCGGGGGTGGGGGAGACGCCAGCCAGGAAGAAAGCCAAGAAGCCAAGAAGCTGGAGAAGCCAGAAAACCCAGAAGCCGAGCAGCGAGCAAGCCGACAAGTCTACAAGCCGCAAAGCCGCGAAAACCAAGAAGCCGGAGAAGCCAAGAATTACTTGCATTATCATCATCATTGTCAACAAGAATGCGTCTCCTCGTTTGATCACTACTGTCATGATTATTTTGATGCTATTGCGGCAATGGGTTTTGTTTTCATTTCGAGTTTAATTATCAAAATCATTAATTGAGCTCTCGCAGGAACATCTTAACAGACTGAGCTCTCCCGCGTGGATGTTTTTCACATCTTCACACAAAATTGAGGTGCCGCGTATAGCGTCCACACATTTCGGCTCAAGATTGAGCTCTCGCGTGGAGCGTCCTCACATTTTGGTTTACAGAATGCTGAGGACCCCTCAAAAACCCACAAAAAAAACAAACAATCCTATATTAATCCGTCACCCGTCATCACGACAGCAAGAGATGAACCGTGTAGCAGCAGCTCTTGAGGTCAGCAATTGTAAGCGCCTTGCGGACCGTGCACCAGTGAAAGTCCAGATGATATGGCCATGAATGTGTGCAATAGGGCCAGCCCCGTTCTGCGATCGCGAGTGTCGACCGCCTGCTAGTTGTGACAACTTTCACTTAAACTTACGGACAACATGTATTTCATGACGCTTCAGGCTTGTGAAGCTGCTGGGCTGATAGATTTTTCTCGGGCTTTGTTTCATCTAAGCTCTTTCTGCGTTTGTCTAAACTAACCGTCGCGGTTTCTGTCACGCAAGCGTCACGCAGCATCCTGGCAGACTCACTCACTTAGACAAAATTCTCCACAGGAGCAGAACAAGGGTACGGCTAAGAGGTGGCAACGCCCTGGCAATTCATGATTGCTAGGGCCTTCTCCCAGAATCCTCAACTGTCCGAAAGGAACCTGACAACAGGGAGCTGCGCGTTATTTTGGCCTGTGATTGGTCGGATGAGTCCGGAATATCCGGAGTGGTCGTTCGGGGGCTGGAGCGGTTGGATTGGCTGCAGAGAGGTCGGATTGGGTCGACGATTGGGTGTCCCTCTGCTACTGCTGCTGGTCGCGGCGGGTCTCTTCCCGAATTCAGCGAATTACAATCGGGTCGCGGTGCCAGAGGCAAATCCGACCACACTCACCGGCCAAACTAACGCGCAGCCTGACAACACGGCCCCAACAGTCTGTACAGGCCTTCCTGCGTGAGCTGGAGCGAGGACCCTTTGGGCATCCATCGGCCTCGGAGTTCAGCGTCTTGGTCTGTCAGAGAGTTTTAATGGCCCGACAGCTGTCTATCGAACCCTTGCCTGAAAAGTGTGCCGATATGCCTGCCAATAACTTTGTCGTGACAGGTAACTGTGAGGTGCGAGTCTACGATGTCTTGATTTCCGATGGGGCACCTTGGCTCTGTTTACCTCGACTATCTTTGACTTACTATGCCCCACGGCTGGCGCATAAACCGGGTATTCACCTCAGCTTGAACCATGTGGCTCAGACCCCGTGTTAGCATACCCACTAGATGCACGGCCAGGGCTGTGAGCATGCACCTCTGCATTTGTTCTTCGGCATTTTGCCGAGATTGTTGAGATGACTTTTCTGCCGAGAAGCTGCGGCGCAAGAGTTTGCTCAGCTGAAGCCAACGCAGTGGCTCAGTGCCAACCCATCTCAGGACATCGTCCGCGCTGACCTGCGCCGTGCAGTCTAATTCGGCTTGCAGCTCCATCTTGTCTAGGGAGCTGTTTTCTAAGTTGTACGCGAAGCTTTGCAATAGCTTTCGAGCCGAGGGATATGCCATGATATGCCTGCAAAACATCCTGCAAGTGGGAGCCCTTCATCTGCTCGGCAAAGAGCGAAGCACATCTGGGATAGCAGCTCACAAGGATGGATGCCTGCGGCCTGCTTCGAGAATCAAACACTTTGGACCTGTTTGAGAAGGACGCGGCAGAATGCAACAGTCATCTCCAGAAATCTTTTGCAACATCAGGGGCGTGAGATAGAGAATGTGGAAGTTGTGTAAGCTCCAGGCCCCTCCTGACCAGGATTGGCGCAATGAACATCTAGAGTTTATCGACCATTTGGACAATTGCTTGCATGTCTTAATCTAAATTTGCATCTTGCAGCCTGCAGTGTTAATGCACTGAAGGCACCCAGCGTGCATGTCATGACCAATCACCCCCACCAACAACTTGCGCCTGCTTCCGAGCCAGTGGCGGGAGAGGTCTCTTCCTCTTCGAGGCAGCTACCATGCAGGGCTCAGTTCTGCCTTTGTTCTGAACAGGAAACTCAAGATCTTGAACTCACTTGTGGCCATCAGTGGATGCTATCATGTCGTGAGGGGGCTGAGCCCTAAATGCAGATGGTAATGGTGGGACGCTGCAAGCGGATGAAGCATCGTCAACAGGTTTTCCTAGATGCACGCTCAGTGACCGCAGACAGCAGGAACAGAGAACATGAGCGGAGGGTTCGGCTCGGGCTGAACCTCTGGAAGTTCTTGGAGGGCCCCAGAAAACTTGAAGGCCCCAAATCCTGCAAAGATCAAATAGAATGGCTATGTAGCTGATGCTTGGATTAGAGTCAAAGGAAAGTACAAGAACAATCAGATACAGAAGGGAGGACGGGAAAGCGGGCAGGTGCATGGACAAATCAAGAAGTACGGAGTAGGTGTTGTACTCGTTGGCAGGTGCTCCCTGAAACGCAACATGCTTAAGACGTAGCAGGCTGAAACAGGCTCCTGGATCGTTTCCTGGGAGGTACACCGTTTAATTTACAAGAGCCAGCACCAGATTGAAACAGGAGGGCCATTCCTCATGCTGGGGCCCAGCTGTCTCCAATGTTCCTTGTTGCGACAGAAGGGGCCTCCCATGGCCACAGCTACAGAGGCAACATGTTTTACAACAGCCTCGCATGTCTATAACACTTGCCGGAGAGGACCAGCTTAGGTGGCAGAGACGGTGGCGCAAATAAATATATTTGCGAGGATATCCTGCTGTTGTTACGATTGTCATCTTTGCGAGCACAGCCGCTGTCAAAGCCACCTGATCGCTTATGTGTGCAAATTTTTGCGGACATGCTTACATATGGTTCTATTGGCCTCCAGAGCAGACAGTCCGCCAATCTCTCTGCGTTCAATACCGCTCCAGCATTGCTGGGAGAGGCAGCAACAGACCTGTGGCGACAGCCTGGCAGCACTGGGCATTTGGACCCTTAGTGGCTTGGATAAGACAAAGAAGATGAAGCACGGTGCTTGTTTGCGTGCCGTGCTTTCCTGCCAGAGCTGTGCACATGTCGGAGTCCGGACCAGTTTTGGATAGCTTCGGATGAACTGCCGAAGCTCGTTTGGCACAGACCTCGCGGGCCTATAGCACTAGCCAAGCGAAGGCTGATGTGAAGCCAGCACCGTTTGAAAGGATCCCACAGGATTGACTTTTTTTGCCGCGATCAGTGCAGGAGCTGTCTGGTGGCCCCTTTAAACGTTCCCTCGATCTCCAGGGACACCACGTCCCCTGGGCAGGCCACAACGGCCCTCCTGGCAGAATCGTCGAGAGTCGTGATTGGACTCCGTCTGATAGGAAGGGATGGCGCCCCATGGCACACGCAACTGCGCGGCAGAACTATTTCGAAGTGGAGAAGGGAGGACAACTGCTCCATAAGCAGAAGCTAGCTAGAGATCAAACAAGCCGGTTCCTCCACTCCAAAAGATTTCATTTCAATTCTGCTTTGCCTCTGCTGTTGCAGCCACCTTTAGGCTGAGACTTCTCAGATCAAAGCCAGTCAAAATATGTCTGCAAGCTGCAACTGTGCTGCATGCAGACTCGTAGCATACGAAAGCCATAAGTATGAGGGTTGCAGGCCATGCATGTTCAAGTTAGTCAAGGCCGGCCTGAGAAGCTTGCAGAGCATCAGAGCGGCAGTTCTCTGGGATCCGGTGTCTGCGCTGATTTGACTGTGGGAAGAATTCTGATGGGGAATGCGATCAGTTTCTACCCCCAAAAACAGAGGTACTATAATTCGTTCATGGCAAGCAGCCTTCAAGTGTTGATGGTGCATGTTTTTCTTTGCTTCAGTTTAACCGGGCTCATAATTGATGGAGTCGTCCAAGCAGTCAGGCTGTATTCCTCTTCAGACGGGGCTTGAAGCCCGGAGTTATTTGAGCTTTGCGAAAAAGCGCCCGGCGCTGACTAGCCTTTACGCTTCCTTTTTGTTGTGGTGCTTGGCAGTCGGGCAGATGTGATGTCTTTCAGAATCTAGCATTTATGCCTTTGCAGGATCCTTGACGCACGGTGATAGGCAGCCTGGAAACAAGCCAACGGCCATGAACCACAGCTTCCGTATACCCTGCCTGACATTTTTGAGGCAGCAGGTCTTGAACATTCCAACCATTGGGCTTTCAGACATGCGCAGGCCTTCTCCAGATACTCCACAAACTATCCCATCCTGCCTGTGCAATCAGTCACTCAAGCTCAGTGCTGTGCTTGGGTTCCACAACCGACAATTAGAAGAGTCTTTGCCAAGACTGGCATGGCACGATTGCAGCACACACACAAAGGCGCAATCTGCTAGTGTTTCTTAAGTACACTCTTTGCAGCAGAAGCGTTGCGAGAATCTGTTCGCGGAATTACCTACTGTATCTGTATCCTGTCGTATGGTCCTGCCAGGTTCCTGGATGTATGTGCTCCGGGATGTGGGATTTAAGCCGGATAAGCATTGAAGAAGCCGCATATACACATTCTGGTAAATCACTTTGCAACAGACGTGCTGCGTGGCCGGTTGATTTCATGCTGCCTGGACTCTTGCGCCAAGACGGCGACCGGTTCGTTGAGGAGGGAGGGCTAGCGTGGCTCCACAGTTTGTGTTACCTTCCAGTCCGTGACATACATAGATTCTTGGGTGTGACCTGTGAGAATCATGTGGTGTACCGTGCTCAACAGCAGTAGATGATACTGAGAGGGACTGCTGATGCTACTTGGTACTGAGAGGCAAGGCACCAAATATTCTCTTCCAAAATTTTGGGGCTCAAAGCTTTGTCAGCAGTCATACATCAGTGGTGAGCAAAGTGATGGTGCAGAGCCTGTCAAGTCAAGCATTTCCTGTGTTGCAAGTAGGTGGCTGGCTAGAACCAGCTTGATCAAACAAGAAAGAGAGACGCCCGACCTGCTTCAGTTCCGGGCAGCATGCCCATACCCTAACCTGACGAGAAGATTCTAGAATTCTAGAAGGAACGCATCAGGTTGCATCACGCATTTTGGCTGATTTCGACGGTTGAAGGTGTGAAGTTGAAGGAGTGTTTGGAAGAAGTCGGTTGGGGCTGACCCTCAGTCCATGCCACTCACGCGAAAGTGGATTGGTCACCGAATTTCTGACCCACATAAAAGACCCTCCACCGGACAATGGCCACATGGCAAGAAGCGGGATGTGCTCAGGGGTTTTGTTTGCATCAGGTGGAGGGTCCTACAACAGACCCCGGTACTCCCGGACTCCAGTGCCGGTGAAAGTTCCCAGTATGTGTGGAGGTCCATTGCGAGGGTGTTGCCTCACGTAGGATCTACAGATGAGCGTCTGAAAGGTTCGAGGTGTGTGCCTGGAAAAGCTCAGGAGAAGTTTGAGCAGGCGTGGGCGTCGGTAGAGTTTACTTCCGAGCATGAACCGGATGCCGTGCCCTCACCTGACTACTTCTAGAGCCCCCAGGCCATGCAGGTTGCACGACTTTACATTGTCCCGAAGGTCTTGGGTCCCCGCCCTGGATTTGTGGATGAAGGATTTCTTAGTAGTCATGTCTGGAGCGGGTGAGTGGGATTCTTTGGGGCTTGGCGCTTTAAATCGCCACAGCCAGGGCTTTCAGCTCTGCAGCGCAAGGTGACAGGCCTCCGACAGGAGTTCAGTGAAGGTGGGTTGAAGTTTGAAGCAGTGCCATAGAAAGCAAGGTCAAACCACAGATGTGTCCTTGTAATGCCCTTTGCCCTTCACGACAACCCGGCATATTTGAATGCCGTGATGGCCAGTCTCCGGCCAGTTTTGTAAAAGAAGCTGCTTGGAGACCCCTAGCACTGTGAGCACATGACTTCCAACCTGGCATGTCGTTACGAATGAAATGTGCACGCGAGTCCTGCAAGATCCTTAAGCCCTCAAGCTAAAATTTGTGACTTGATGGCATGACTTGCAGTGCTTCGGGGGAAGTCCAGCAGGCTGCGTCAAGCTGGAAGCGCGCGCAAGAAAAGTGGACCTTCATCTCCTGCACCTGAGCTCGTTTCATGCTTAGTCTTTGCAAGCCGAGCTGCCTGTGCCTAGGTTGCGCCACAGCTCCGCGGAAATGTGCACAGTGCCGCAGGCACCTTGACCGACTTGGGTGTAGCCATGAATCGCCCACGAGACGTAATTGCAATTTCCAAGTGCTATGTTGACCTATCGCTGAAGCACAGAACAAGGGGCGAGGAGCAGCTGCTGGCAGGAGTGATGCCTGGTTCCTCCATCTGCTAGAAGCTGGAGACGACAAATCTAAACAACTTCGGTCTTGACATCCACGCTTTGAGGTAATTCGGGCTGATTTAAAGCTGACTGCTCTGCTGGTTGGAGCTTTTGCTCTGGCAGTTCGACCCGAACCTCAGCGGATGGACGACTCTGGCTGGCACCACTCTGAGCTTCTGTGAGTACCGCGATTGCTTGAGCTAGCTAAACTCCAGACTCAAAACGAACGTGCGGAAGCGCATGCTTTGAGGGTTAGAGCGGCTTGGGGAAGCACAGCCTGGCAAGTGCTGACTGCGCCTTGTGAGACAAGAAATGTGCAGACAATCAGTATTTGTTTGGGCCTTGCTTGCAAGTATCAAGAGAGATTTGCATTTCATGCGCCCCGCCTTGAAGTCATTGGTAAGATGACCTAACTATATAAACTTACTTGTATCATGTCAAAGCTCCTGAGGCTTGTGGCTGGTGGGCTCTTTGGTGCTGCGGCCCTGCACCTACGAGCGAGAATGGGCACTTCAGGGTTAGCGGCGAAGCTTGGCTTGAGTTCTCGTGCCAGTGCGAGTCACGAGTCACGAGTCACTAGTCACAATAGGCACATACCAGAGCGCCGCCATGTTGACAGAGCTAGACAAAAGGAGGAGCGAAACCAAATAGATTGACGTTTGCCTCACGACATGAAAATGAAACCCTTTTCGGAACAAGAAGCAGGGGAGAGCGGGGCTTCCTACAGCCCCAGATTCTTAGCAAGAACTTCTGTACTCCAGCCGCACAGGACACTTGATCTGGTTCCTAGAAAGGGCAGACGGACTAGGCTGCAAGCAAACCTTGGCTGATCCATGAGCTACCATCCTTCCACGCTTGGCTTAGTGCCTATCTTTTGAGCTTGGCGAAACCGGACGGTGCGGTAGAAGATGTCAAGAAGTTGCATCACTTTCCGGAACATGATGTCTGAGCTGCCAGCCTTTGAAGGTCATATCTGCCCAAACTCGGGGTGGCGAACTCAGACTTCCAAGCTTCAATTCACGTGTGAACATCATGTATTCACTGATTTCGCAGCAGCATGAGCACATTTTGGTGGCGGATGTTGGTGTTGTGCATGACCTCTTCCCTAAAGCCTGGGATGTGCCTTTCAGATTTGTTGCCCGCATTAGCACTAGTCCTGTTCAGCTTCAACTAGTCTTCAAGATCTCGTTGCGTACCTGCCTTGCTGGCTCCCCCCCTCCTGAATAGCTCATGCTCAAAAGGGCGCGGATCTTGCAAGCGAGCTGCGACCACTTCATCATCAACCGCGCAGGCGGCGGGTGTTGGTCCCTGCAGCACCGTCTGACTTCCACTGATGCCATGCCGGTTTATGGGGTGTCTTCTGGTACAGGATAGGGATCAAGCCCAACACAGAACATAGTCTGGGCTCTAGACATCTAGAAGGATTCGAATGCTCTATCCTTTGTCTGCAGGTTGTTGATGTCCAGGACGAGACCAACGTGGAGGACTGCCACATCAAATGCTTACAACTTACAGATGTTTACAACTCGGGCAATGCCGGGCTGGAGCAGCCTGAACACCAGCTACTATTGATAGACACAGAGGATCCGATTTAGTAAGCAGTACTAGTCAAGTTTTGCAGGTTCCTGTTGTAATCGCGGCTTGAGACTGGAGTGCTATGCTCCACCTGACCCACTGGAGGGCGAGACTAATGCCATGGAGGCCACGCCACCTTGCGCAACTCCGGCTGTTTTGAGAGCAGGTAGGGGCACGCAAAATGTAAGAAGTAGGCTTCCGGACTTGCATGCTGTGCAGTCGTGCGAGGAGGAGAGGGCTGCCATTCATCAAAGGCTAACTGCATATCGAGGGTTTCTGGCTGGCAGCAGCAGAACCGAGTAGCATCAGAGCAGCAGAAGACCGCATCATGGTCATCATGTTGTGTTCTTAGCCAGGGTGTAACGTGGGGAATCGCTACCGGCGACCATGTCATTTTGATGTCGCCTCGACTCCAACGTCTGCATCCAGTCGGCAGGACCAAGCCGAGAAGCCTGCAATCATCTCACCACGCACCAGCAGCCCAGCTGGCGACGCGTACTTGCATTCCAAAGCGAGGGTGCTCAGCCTGCGTCTTGAACTACCTGGTCTCTCACCACTCCAGGCTTTGAAGTGGGCAGGAACGAAAGGCCATGCGCAACGCGCTGCATGCGCTTCGGAATCTCATTGGCCGCAAACCAGGATCCAATTTGACCATCCCAACCCCAGCCGACCATGCCACGTCGGTCTAACACTGCCAACACCCAAAACAGCATGCAGCCCGTTGGGGGGTGGAGGGTGTTTCGGGTACTAGCATTGCTTTGCTTGGATGCCTTTAAGACTTGGCGTATGATTAATCCAATAGAGGTCTAGTCACAGTCTAGTCCAGGTGGCGGCTGCGGACGAAGATAGCTGTATGTAAACATGACTAATGAGGACCTTGACTAGGCCGTCTCTATGAACATGCCTTGCAACACTTGCGCGCACCACAGATCAAACAAGGAAATGCAATTCAACACGACATGTGGAACCACGATGCAATTTTATCTTGGAAATGTTCTGCGACCAGGCTGTTGCTTCCAATTGCACGAAATACCACGCTTGCCACGAAAACCTTTGGCTTGGACTGTGAAGGAAAGAAAGGGATTACACGCAAGGGCCTTGCCGTGGCTGCATAACATGGCAGCTCAACTTTCCACGAAAGAGCTGCCTCCTTTGCTTATGGGCAAGACGCTACTAGGTCTGCAGTTGCTTTCTGCAAAGTAAGCGTATCCTACACCGTTGGGCAGAATCACGAGTTGTGGTGATGATTAGAGCAATCCTAAGGAACACAATGGTCACTTAGTTGTTGCTTGTTGTGAGATAATTCCTGAAAGCTAGCTTCAGCATATCCGGAGAATGAGCCAGTAGTGCTCATGATCGAAACGTTGAGCCTCGGATCTGTCGCCTGAACACGTCCAGACGCAAAAGCTGTGGAGGAAAGACATTAGCTGATAATCGTAGAAGGTCACCCAAGTCCAGCGCCAGGCATGCCCTATTTGCCAACGCAAATTCGCAGCAGTGGTGCCGGGAGGAGCGGTGTGAGAGCCTGAGAATTCCGCTGGTTCCGAGCTTAATTCTACACAATGAGGAGCGGGAGAATATCCACCCCGCCTGAGCTCCGCAATATCCAAGATCACCCCATAAGCTTGATGAAGCATGTTAGCAGCTTCCTTCACATGTGAAAGAGCTGACAGAAGGTGTGAGCCTTGTGGCGTTGGATTCCCACGAGCGCCTGCTGGTTTCCTTGCCACGGTCTCAGCTGTGAGGTTGGGCTTCCATGTGCTTCCCACTGTACGTACATGAAGGATCTTACCATCGCCTCTGCAAAGAACGCCGAGGAGCCGGGCCTCTTGCACCGTAGGCAGAGCCTTTACTGCGGAGATTGCAGAGCTTGGGCCGATGAGCTTGAACAAGATGAGCAGTTCTGAGAGACGTCTTGTTGCGAGACGCATCTACCACCTTGCAACGCTACTCTCCTCCTCGTTCGCAGGAAGTGCGAAGTGCACAGGCCTCCGTACTGCATGGTGACAGGTTTCTAAACCAACACCCCTAAACTCTCATAATTCAAGATGAGGGAAGGAAAGCCTTAAGCCTGTGGGTCAGACGAGTTGCCAGATATTTGGAGAAGTGCATTAGACATCGGAATAAGTAGATTGTACATCAGAAGTCCCCGACTGCAACATCGCCTGGACTGGGCACCGCTTGCACCAGCAGGAATCGACTCAAGATCAAGGGATGATGCTCAATTTTAGGCACCGATCATGCAGCACAAGCAGCAGGGTCATGAAGAGTCAAGTTGGCGACAAGCTTGGGGCTCCTGTGAAATAATCGCCTGGCAAGGCGCCTGCGGAGGTTGTGGCAGAGGAGGAGCAGCCATCCCTGCTGAAGCTTGGCCCTCTGCAGTCTCATGGGAGTTGGAGTCTCGGGGCATTAGCTCCAGCTCTGGGAGGGAACCCTGCTGAAGGTACGGGAAGCTTCAGAAATCAAGTGGCGACAGTAGGAAGTCGGACAACGTAAGAGGGGCAAACGCTCCAGGACCGTATCTCGGGATAGCTTGGATGACAAACCTTGCAGTGTACCATTGCCCCACTGCTGCAGCCAAGCGCCATTAACAAGTCCACTCTTTGGGCCGAACGATTCATTGTCACGCCATCCACTGTAGTTTCCAATGACCAAGGTGGCACCGTCCGTTCAAGTAGTCGAGTTCCTAGGTTTGCGAATGACTGACAATGCTTTACGCCTTCCACCTGCGCAGCAGAACAGTTGGCTCAAATCGATGAGGGCCACCATACCCCTGCGAGGCGCCTTCCCTTCGTGGAGCAGACGGATGCTATAGCCAAAACGCGGTTGCCCTAGTCCATGCCAAGGAGAGGTTCAGGAGCTGCAGCTGTGGTGCTTGCGTGGTCCAGCTCGAGCAGCTTGAGTGGATGGTTGTCAAAGAACTGATGCCGCGCATTGCCATGCTGGCAAGGCTGGGCCTCCCTCAAAGCCAGGAGGTTGAAAAGCTCGGCTGCTTGCTTCAATTAGACGAGTCTTGTCTAAGCAGATCTTCAAGCACAGAGTGGAAGAACAAGCAGTTCGGTCGGCAACAAGCTAGGCCAGGCCTGCAGGTGCAGGTGCTACAAGTCTGAACCCAATTCTTGCAAGCCAACTCTGAAAGATGAGGACGAGAGCTCCTCAGGGAGCCGCAGCGCCTGCTCAGAGCTTAGAAAGCAAAGGTTTTGGGCTCCTCAAGCTGGGAAGCCTGTTTGGTCTTCTCAATCATGTTAGCTGCGCATAAGGCGTCAGACACTTCATAAAGGAGTGTAGGAGTTCTCAATGCGAGGTTGACTAGCCCCTTGCAGCCTGCTGGAACCTCTACATTTCAGAGCCCGCCTGGAGCCCAGCTCAAGAATTTTTGTGGTTTGCTTCCGGGCATTCTCAACCAGAGTTGTGCAAGCCTTGATAGCCAAGGCTAGTCTCCTTCGCCTACGAGCGCGGCTGGAGAAACAGCTTCGCAAGCAGGGCGCTCAGCACAGGACATGGCTGGCTTCTTCACCCGTGAATCCTTGCGTCTGTTACTGCACCTACAGTCTAGAGCTGCAAGTAGTTCGCGCCAGCCATGCCGTTGGCCCAGCTGGCCCTCCGAGTGTTTGCGCAGTCGCATCCCTCTCGCTACATCTCGCTGCACATTGTGATGGCTTCTCTTGCTTTCAACGGCCTTTGCAACTCGTGCAGGCTCAGGCTTCCCTGGACCGGACGAAGAGTTCCGCCTGGTAGCACGGCAGCAAACATCGCTTGGTGCTACAAGCACTAGGGAGCATCACCCAACTTAGATTGTGCAGACTCAGGGGAGGGGTCGGCTGCGTGCTTGTGGTGTGGCAAAGGAGTACCAGAGTATCTTTGAACTGCAGCGAGAAGCGGCGCATGACAAACATCTTTCGAATCAGTTCAACCTTAACATAAGAGGAGTCTTCCAACATTACGCACGCATGCAGTGTGGTGCAGAGAAGGTTTAGACGGTTTAGAAAGGAAGGATTTGGTGCCTCTACCTAGCATGGAGGGTGTGGTGGAGGTTCTCAAATGCTCATACTCACACTCGCGAAAAGAACAGTCTTCGGCAGGCATATGGCAAACACATTCTTTTCCCGTGGCATTTTATAGTTGGCGCCCAGGGACTCGTACAAAAAAAAGTTCCCGATAAAGACACCAGATCAAACAAGAAATCCTTTTGAACTATAGACACAGAAGGCAAGAGGGTGAGAAAAGAAGGAAGGAAGGGAAGGAAGGAAGGATGCAAGTAAGGGAGGGAAGAAGGAAGGAAGGAACCCCCTTCCCACCCCCTCCACACCCCCCCGCTGTTTTAAAACCAACCATGCTGACCGCAAAAGAATCGTGTCATCACCATGTTTGCTCCCCCAACCCCCCGGCTTTTTGAAGGCCATTCATGCTTGCAATAAAAAACAAGCATCATGTCATCACCATGATTGCAGTAGGGGAAGGCTGTGCGGATCATTTTGTTTGCTCCATCCAGCTGTGCAAATGAAAAATCTCTCTAAATGCTGCAGCTCGCAGTATTTACGTTCTTCACAGAGCTCCTAATGCTGTTATTTACAGCATGCATCGGGCAACTCCACAAATGGTGTGCTGTGATTTACAGTATCTGCAAGCTCTGAAGGCCTTCAACTGTTGTAGTTTGCAGTATCTACAAGCTCTAGCTGAGCTCCCGAAAGCTCTTTTTGATACTCAGTGGAATTTGGTTTTCCAAAAGAATTGTTTGACGGCCTTTCCGTCGCCCCAAGAGCCTTGGCACCTTGCATTCCCTCTGCCCTGTCAGGCCCAAGAGTTCCTCCGCGAGGGCACTGGCCTGCTTGGGGACCGCTGGTTGGCGAGCCTCCATGCGCATGTTCTGATCTATTTTGTGGTCGCCACAGTAAGTATCATTTTCCATCAGATGCTGGGCAACTAAAAGCGACCCCACCCGAAACGGCGGTCCACACAGGGAATAGTACCAAAATGACCTTAGATTGGGAATTTAAATTATTGAAACTTAGTCTGTGGATGCTGAGGGTTAAGCAGCAAGGTGTGGATTAAATTCGTACATCTCGCCATCGCAGCAGACGCCTACACAGAGGACACACTCCTGGATGCATCCTGCGGGTCAGGCCTTTTCAGCAGGCATGATGCTTGCTTGCATTTTTGTCCTAGAGTACGCCTTGGTATCCGAGCTTGGCTGCTCAAAGTGCACGATATTGGCCTAGTTGTGGTTGATCTCACCCATCAAGGCTGCCCTCTGCATTCCTGCGTCAGGCGCTTCACGGCATCTGGAGATTACTCCAAAGTGGCTCAGCTGTACTGCTCTGTTGTTGTTTGTTGGATCAGGATGGCTCCTTTTAGAAGGGCACGAACAACCCACTCAAGCACTCAAGTGCTGCAAACCTACAGCTTCGGTGGGAGGTGGTCGCGCTGGACTTCAGTGAGTCGATGCTCCGGCAGGCACGGCCACACATGACAAACGACAGCTTCCCCTTAGCCAGCCAGGAAGGAGGAAGCAACGAAGGGCAGTGTGTCCCCAACAGACTCACTTTCCATGTTCCATAGCCATTGCTGCATGCACTGCCATGCTTATCTTCTCAGTGTTACACCTTGTCATAGTTTCCCTGAGTTGCTTCAGCTTCTTACCCCTCCAGGTTTTCTTGTGATTCTCATTCTCAGGCTTAGGCCTGCCCCGACTTAGCGCCAACCCACCTCTCCTCGGCACCAAGCAAAGCCGATCCCTGGATTATCAAAAGGAATTTCACGAGATGAGAAAGTAATACTTTCAGCACCAGCTGGACGAGCGGAAAGCCATTTGTTGCGGTTTAGTAGCTTAGCATTCAGAGATTGAAGAAACGTTAAATGTCCTTAACACACGGAGACATCCTGCCACCATCGCGTTTTTGAATTTCTGATTCACATCACTTGTGATTGTAAGAATCACAATAAGGTCTGCATGTTCCTTCTTCTTTCCGCACCTCGTACTGCGTGGTGCAATTGTTGCAACTGGCTCATGTGGGAAAGCTTTGTCTGAGACAGACGCCTGCTGGAGGGATGTGATTAGGCACGTCCCCTCCCAGCCCGCTTCACTCGCTGTGCTTGCGGCTGCAACAACAGTAGCAACCACTGGAGTAGTAGTAGCAATAGTAGTAGAAGGGTGCAGCACCACGACAAGCACTTGGGAACAGTGATAAACACTGACGAACTACACTTCATGTTCCTCAATCACGAAAGGTAGCTCATGTCAGGTACCATTCTCGCACAAGAGAGCATATGCTCTAAGGGCCGGGTGTGCTGTTCAGTTGAGGACCCCGAAGTGGTGTGCAAGATTGCTGCGACTTGCAGTTGTAGCCCTCAGAGAAGCACCAAAGAAGCGCAAGCAGCATCCAGGTGGATGACTTTGCCAAGAAGGAGATCGGACCAGATTATGTCCAGGGCCTTAGCCTCCGAAAGTCATTCAAACTGCAAACTCTGATTGATGTGCCGGCAACGTTTCAGCCTCTACTCTAGTCGGGAAGATTTGGACCCAAACTTCAGCAATGCAGGAAGTCCAAGCAAAGCTGAGATGTACCTGCAATGGCGCGCTTCCTCCAGGCCCAGGGCGGTGAGGGAAAGACAGCCCTGCAGCTGGTCCGAGCGGATATCGCAGTGGCCAAAGTGGGCGACGGCTGACAGCTTCAAAATTGTAGTGGGAGAAGTGATCTCTTGGGGGGGTAAAGGCACGTCTTGGATGCAAGTGCCTCGCAGCCAAATGTCAACCGAGAGTGCTGGCCGAGGCTCGCTTGCCCTTCGAGTCCGCCTCGCTGGGCGGGGTCCATGCTGGTGCCGACAACTGGATTCTCCCGGTCCAGTAGTACTTGTTTTGGATAAGGTTTGGGATCGTTCAACAGGCCCCAGCCCAAAGAGAGTTTCCGTTCGTGAGAGTTTGGAACTTACATGGAACTATTGCGATCGGCCCCTGAGCTTTAAAGGGCGGCTTTGTGTTTGGGATTTTGGGCAGCTGGAATATTGTAATTGGCCACTCATTTCATGTTTTCTTGGCTTCTTTTCACGGCTTTCATGTTTAGATTTTTGAGGTTCGTGGAGGGTCTGAAGGGTGCTACTTGTACCGCTGCAGACCTTGAATTTCTGGGCTCTATGGTCATGATGGCAGGTGCTGCAATCCACTGCTGGCAGGGGTCCTGGTGTTTGGATTGTCTTGTGACTCTGCGACGGTGTGCTTTTGCAACTCAGAGCCATGGACCATGCAATGAAAGGCCCAACCCGGAGAACGCCGTCGCGGAAGTCTCCCGAGTGCTAAGGCTAGATGTTGTTGCGCACACTGTGCCCTTGATAGCCTTGCCGGACAGGCCGGGTGGCGTGTTCGTGCTGACCACCTTCATGCCAAGGGGGCCCCTGCGAGCGTGCAGAGCTCGGAAGGGACTGGCAAGTGAACTCAACGTTTCAGTGCATGCCTTGAACCTTTGTGTGCGTCGCCTATGATTGAGTCTAGAGGTTGCTTAGCCCGTCTTTCCTGTGTGTGCACAGCGTACACTGGCCTCATGTGTCATCTGCCCGGCCCTCCTGAAAAGTGACCCCACCAATGCATGAAGCAGAGTGGTTGCATCGGGGCCATTAGCAGCAGTATTAATATTAAATCTTGGCAGGTTGTTTCAGGCAGAACTGTCAGCTGTGAGGATTGCACAGAAAGGGATCAGACGAGCTTGCTCGCAGACATGCACGCCTCAGAAGGGTAGCAGCAATTCTCTCGGTGGTGCAAGACTGCAAGCCTCGCATGTCGTCAAGGCATTGTCTTGACTTTTAACAGCGCCTTTCCACTTAGTGTGCTTCTGCTGTATGTCGAATGATGGCAGCAAGTCCACAGGGCATGTGTAATGTCCGTGCATCAGCTCCCGGCAGAGAGGGTCATGCAGGAAAGTAACCCGAAAATTGATCAAACTCCGCGTGCCCATGCGCTCAGCCAGCCTTGGAGAAGATAGTTCTCACAAGCTGCTGATCGCTGTCTCATCATGTCTTTTCTGCATCAATGGTTTCAGGAGCGAGCGCCAAGCAACCTTCACTGAGGATGGGTACCAACCGAAATCCTTACAAGTTCTGGACGGAGGAGGAGTTGCGGTCGCCAGATGCTTAGGCTGCAGTAGCTGCTGACAAAAGGCAGGCGATAGCCTATGAGCTTCCTGCTGGGAGCTCTCAATGACTATGGCTGAGGCTCACCAGCCGCTGTGGGCTTTCAGATTTCAAGGCCATCATCAAAGATCCTGCTTTCATTATGGCACGGAACTGAGGAGGCAGAGGATGCCAGTGCCAGTCGGGAGGGTGAAGGTTTAAAGAGAGCGCAGTCCAGGTCCGGGTCAAGAAGCCTGCGGCACCAGAAGAATCAGCCTAGAAGCTTTGCGTGCTCTGAACTTGGTGGCCTCCAAGAGGATCCCACTGCCGTAGCAGGCGGAGTCGCTTATGTGGTGATATGGGGTAGGTTTGCTTACGTGGAGGGCGCCGGTCAGCGCCAGCTATAGCCTAAAGTAATAAGTCATTGTCGCTCCTGGTCCAATGCAGATGGTCAATATTTAGTATGGGATGGCGCAGATTAGATGGAAGTTGAGGCTTAAGATCAAGAGGTAGAATGCCCTGGTCGGCTCCTAGTGCACACTCATAATCGTTTCAACGCAAAAGTCTTTTTGCGCTTCTCGGCATTGAGCAAACTCTGCCAGCTTGTTTGCACTTGGAAAACCTGTCAGAAGAAAACCATGTCGGAAAGACTGAGAAGCTCCCCTTCGAAAGGGGGCAGTCTGGTGCGGTCTTTTTGACTCTCTTCGCGCCAGGGTGGATGAAACAACTAGAGGTTTTGGGAAGAGCGTGACGCGGGGTGAGCTTCAATTCAAGCCCTTTTCATCCAACAGGCGCCCAGCTCGGATTTCGCAAGACAGTGTTTTCGTTGCCCTTCTCCGAGAGCTTGTCTCGGTAAGCCGAAACGTGTGAAGTGCTCACTTCGGCTGATTGGAGCACAGAGACCTCCAATCTGCCAGCCAGGCTTCCCTTGACCCCACGGGGAGAACAGCAAATCAACCGCAAGCCTCAAGAGACAGACCTCAGACTGAATAGATGTCAACTTACATGCCACCCGAGCCTCCCTTCTTTGCCTGTGGAAGGCAATTAAGGGAGGACTTGCAAGACCTGTGGTCCTGTAGTAGCTAGGAATAGCAGATTTTCGCGGCGAATTGATTTTCGCTGCTTTTTCAAGAGGTGGTGTCTGGTAAATCAAAACGTTTCGCATGACCACTAGAAACATTTGGTGCGCGTGTATCACAAAGAGCCGTGTGTGAGCTAGCTAGCCAGAACGTGCAAGCTCTTGAGTGGTTGGGTTCCAGAACCAAGATGCGATCATTCATATAACGATCCCAGTCTTCTAGAATTAGGTACTGCAAACCACCTCCTGGATCACCCGCCTCAGAAAGCAGCCAGGTACCACGGCAGTCGAAGAGAAACAAATGCAAGAAGCTGTGCATAATCAATTTCAGGAGTGCTTGACCACTGCTGCATGGCTGCAGCCGTGTGGCTCTGGACAATGTGGGATTCTGTATGACGGCCCTTGATACCATGAACAAAGGATCTGGATGCCGCACCAGCATCATTAGCATACCTCCTGGCCCCTAACCCAGCCCAACCCCTGATAGCTTGAAACTAGAAGTGCTATGACCGCCCTTACGTGAGCACAAGTTCTCAAAGGAGGCGGGGGTGTGGACAGAACCTAAAGAGTCTGGCTGATTGGCGTAAGCTTGGCGTGGCAGAAGAATTTGAAGCTTTGAAGCAAACGCAGAATGTCTTATGCATCCTGTGTATTCAGAGATGAGCCACAACGCTGAAGTGCCTTTAGGTGGGTGCGCGTGTCTCTCAGCCATCGCTTCGAGACTGCTAAGCATGCTGTATTCAAGCTTCAAGCTTGGATGCCAAAAGTTTCAAGTGATGCAGTTGTGAATTTTGCTTTTGCTGTGGCAGGCTGATACTTTAAGCACGTGCCAGGCTTATCTGGAACAGTTCAGCAGAACAAGTTTTTCTGCCGTGCATGATGAAAGTAATCTACATTCATGATGGGACGGAATGGAAGGCCAACCCGATTTGTTTCTGGAAGTGGAAACTTCTCAGGGCCAGCTAGAGTGCCTGCAGAGTTTTTCACCCTTGGACCCTCGGCCACAGGCGCAAGCCACCGTGACCATGAAGGAGACCAGTCCTTAACTATAAGTCTGGGGCTTTTGGGGCTTCGGGCAGGCCGCATGTCGATGGCAGGAACCGTTCCCGATTCTTCGTGCTTCTCAAATGCAGGAAGCTTCGGAGCAGGACGGTGACATCATAGGCACGGGTCGTTGCCTGGTGTGTGAATCTGGTGTCGATCCGCTGTGCACAAGCCAGCGCAGGCCACGCACCGCACTTGTCCATTGTTTCTAGGCATTCGCTTGCCACATCAATCCGCAACTTGCGCGGCAAGCGTCCTTTTTCGAATGTCGAGCGCGTGTCCACGCACTTGACGTCGAAAAACCATTGCAGTCTAGAGCGTGGAGGGTGGGCAGCCATTGAGAGGCCTCAACATCCATGAGTGCCGGGACCTTCTCAAGCACCTGCAAGTTCAGAGAGCCCTACGCCCGCCCCCTGGCTCGAGGGATTTGCTTGCATGCTCCAGCAGCTTCCATAGTCACGTCTCCCTTTTGTAGAGCCATCCTTCGGAGTGAATGTTTACAGCTTCCTAAACTGCGCCAAGCGGCTCAGGCCAGGAGAAGCTGGACCGCATGGAGGACAGGATCAAGGCGGCATGCTTCTTGCCGAGCAAATGCATAGTAAATGACACATCCCCATCATCTGTTGGTAACCGCATCGCACGTGGCCCAGATAGCGAACCAAGAGCTCTACAGCCGCAGGGTCGAAGCGGAAAAACGTCTGGGGCCAGGTGTCTAGTTGCTGTAGTTGAGCCTTCAGCATCTGAGCTCCGCAAGCCGCACTCTTCGTTTGACCTTCATTTGACCTCCTGGCCACTGAGGCAAGCTCGAATTCTTTGCAGAGCAAGAGATCAACCGTCACCGGTCCCAAAGGCCAGTCCTTTATGGAAATAGTAAAAACCGTGCAAAACCTGCAAAACACTTTGAGATCATCTTTGATGCTTCAAGCCATGAACTTCAGCCCACCATGCCCTCGCTTGCTGTTACATGACAGGTCATTGAACAGTGGAGTCTGCACCTCAGAGTTGACAGGAGGGCGCGCGTGAAGCTTGTCCACATGCACAAGCCCCGCAGAGCCTTTTGGAAAGCTCGAGGGATGTTTGTGAATCGTAGGCTGCAGGCTGAGAGGTGGAGAATGCCTGCCAATCAGATGCCTGATTTGCATCGAGGAGCTGAGTGTCCACGGTGATCCTCAGGAAGAACTGGCAATGGCACACCAGACCCGTGTTTCTCAGCCTACATCTGTCCCGCAAGCTTACCAATCTCGGAACAGCTGCAGTGATGGCAGGCTCAAGAGAAGCGCTTTGTGAGCGCGCGAAATCTGCTTGAGCGGCACCTGCAGGCAGAGGTGCTATCAACTTACAGCACCCATGTTGCCTCTTGAATGTAAGAGGTTTTCATGCTGCATTCAGAAGGGAAACGGAAAGTGAACTCGAATATTGCGCTGCAAGCCACTTTCACGGTGCAGAGAAGTGTCCTTGTTCAGGCGCTACAGCTATTTGTCCAGTGTCAATTACAGTCGAGCATACCTCTTTTCTCCAGGTTCTGCTCTAGCTATGTTCATTGTTTTCCCTGGTACACGGTCTGCTGAGGAATGAGGAATCAATCCCAGAAGCCGCCTGCGCATTCGATGATAGAAGCAGACGCAGGAACAAGGGGGCCATTATCCTGATGGAAGCGCGCTGGCCATGCCGATCATGCGAATCAGACGCTGTTGTGCAAAAAGTTGAAAACATGTGGGTGTCGCGTCGACTCACTACAGGGTTGACAGCGAGCTGATGCGAAATAAGCATGCAAGAGAAAAGAGTTGACGATGCGCAAGGCTTCAACGCAAATGGGAAACCCGCGTTGCATCTCTGAGTGTCGACTCCCTTCAGACTTCTTGGCACGCGGCTACTAGGGCTAATCCTTTGGGGTGGCAACGTGACCTCAGGCTTCGCCTCAGTAGGGAACTTGTGGACGTGACGGAAGGTCTCCCAGAAAGCTTGGTCATCCGAAGTCTCAAGATGAAACGTACACTGTGCGCAGATGCTCAATCAGCCGCGCGGTGAGCGAACGCAGCGGGGCGCTAAGATCCAAGCTTTGCAGGCTGCTCCAGTCCTCATACGTAAGAATTCCGAAGTTGTGACTCGCCCAAGCAATAGGACATGTCAGCCAGCCAGGCAAACAATGGATTTCCTGCACGTGCGTTTGACCATGTTAGCCTCCTGAGGTTCGGCTTCAAGGCCTATGAAGGTGCACGGTCCATGGTCTTCAAGCCAGGGCCTTGGATGGCCCGCAGAGCTTGAGCTATGCGGTGCTGCCGGCCGCCAGCAGGTCAGATGAGGAGATCGCCGCTGAGCGTTTCACGCTCAGATTTTTTTTTTGTGTGTTCCGAGCCCAACTTCTGAGACTTCCTGCGTTCCTTTGGATCCCTTGCAGAGGTTGCTCCAGGGACACTGTTCTTGTCACCTATGCCGTGCCCCACTTCGAGAGGAAGCAGCATTTGACGTACCGAGTGGTCCGGTGCTCAAGTCAAAACCTGCAGACTGTCACACAACTGAGGGCATGAAGGGCTCAACTGGAAATTGGAGGTGAAAGCCACACGGCATGCAAAGCCTGAGTCTGCAACATTAAGGCGAAGGATACCACGGTCAGAAGTCTGAAGGAGGACGCCTGCGCGTCGTGTACTGAGCCCTGCTGACGGAATTCCTTGTGCCACTACATGCCAGTATTTGTTCGGGTCCTTGCAAGACATGAAAACCAGGAGCATGTGACTCGCAGCAATTCAGAGATCAAAGCTTCTCCTCCCGCGCCAACCTTCGCTGAACAATCCAGCCATGCAGATCTTTGTGAAGACTCTGACGCTTAGCTGCCGCCCAGTTTGTCATTGGAGCCTTCACAAGTAAAAGCAAGTACACAAACTGCACTATGTAGGAATGAATAGTCTGGTGATAGGGGCAAGTGCAAATTGCCAGGAACACGAGCTTGAATACAGCTCGGTAAATTCAAAAACAAACTCTGAGAGCAAAGGCAACTGGAGACGACTGTTGGAGATTGTTTTTGTGAGCACACTTATTTCAAAAAGCAAGTTTATGGAAACCATTTAGTGCCAAGGACACAAGCTGCTCGTAATGGAGTGTGTCAATGAGAGCCCGTGTTCTGCATTTGCTTTAGGCTTTGCCATGTTCATGTGCATGTTCAGCGTTCGAGTAACAGGCATAGCAAGCTCATAGCATCAAGTCTGGTAGTGGCAACGCCGCTTGCACCTTCTCAGAAGCAATCGGCACCTCTGGGATGCACACCACAAATCAAGATCCCAAAGCAGTCAGCGTCAACAAAAATATTTGCAGACAAAAAGATGCTGGGCTTTCCTTCCAAAACGTCAGCAAGCAGTCCAGCACCTGATGTGTTTGCTCTACTTCAGCCCCAGATGGGCTTTATAGTTTTTGCAGCCCTGAGTCAAGCTCACATAAACTAAGCGCACACCTTCAACCCCTACGCTGCAGGACTGGCAAGACCATCACTCTGGATGTGGAGGCAATTTTGTTTTGAGAGGCACCAAGCTTGAATTATGGAGGGGTGCACTGGGCGCGCGGAGGCCTCGGACACCATCGACAACGTCAAGGCCACTGCTTGTCAGTAGGCATTGGGTTCCGGCTGTTGGAACGGTCCAGCATGGTGGCTAGCACTTGTATGTCTACCCTGCAATGACTTCAATGTCGAGGCCAAGATCCAGGACAAGGAAGGCGCAGCGGGGCTGGAGGTTTTTCGTTCCGTATTTGAGGGAGGGGTATCATGGGTATGATGTTGCACGAAAGCGAGCTCTGCTTGTCGGGCGTTTGAGGGTTCATATTGGAGGGCCCTTGGGAAGGCATCCCTCCGGACCAGCAACGCCTGATTTTTGCCGGAAAGCAGCTTGAGGCTGGCGGGAGCAAGCGCAGATTATCAGCTTCAAACAAGTTTTGGAGAGTCAGACGTGAGCCCAGTGCTTGAACGGCATTCTAAATACTGCGCTGCCGCTGCCACAGTTCACAAGAACTAACCAGAACGTCAAAGAGACCTAGGCTCTGCAATGTTTGGTGCCTCAAGACCTGCAAAAGAAAGCCTTCTCAAGCTGTCTTTGCATGACAGCTTTGTGCTGCACGTCTCAGCTCGTTGACGAGATGCACTCAACTCATCGAAAGGATGGCCGCACCTTGTCGGACTACAACATCCAGAAGGACTTTAAGATGCAGGGTCCCTGCATGTTCTGGACTGCACTTGGCACGTGCTGGGGATTTCGCGGATGGACCGCTGTGGTTTCAAGAAGGCGTAGTTGCTGGAGTCAGCCGCTTTCCTTCTTTTTCCTGTTAGCATGGGCCATCGGGCGAAAGGATGTGTGCAAGTGTCCAAGTTCTGGACAGGGTTCAAATTGCATGCCACTTGGAAGTGCTACTTGTAGGTCGTTCCACGCTTCTCAACAGATCATCAGGATGTAGCAGGTTCTCTCCAGCCCCGCCTTTCTCGATAGACGTGTAGGAAAAGCGCTGTGTTGTCCAGGCACTGTGCCTTTGCACCTTCCCAGAGCATGATTGCGTTGAGGAGTCTACCCTTCACCTGGTCTTGCGTCTCCGTGGTGGCCACTGCCAGGCGATTGAGGGTAACAGATAGCAGCACCCTTTCTGATGTTATCCGTCTTGCGACTGTGGTTTTTTCCTAAGGATCTTTTAGGGATTCCTGCGGCTGTTTTCTCGTTCGCTGCTACCGCGCGGGCGGTGCTCCTCCTATCCATCCTATCCCTGCTAGTGCTGATACTGCCGAAGCTGCCCTGGCTTTTTGTTCAGCTGTCCCTTTGTTTAGCGGTACCAGCACCATCAGTCATTCACTTGGCGTAGCTATCGCTGTCGTCTTCATCCCGCGTCATCGAGTTTGATGCTTTAAAGTTGATCGGAAAAGTCGTCAAGTTCCACTCCTAGAATCTAGAATCTGATCAATGACAGCCATCATTCGCAAACAGCTGCGCAACTTGTGCTGGCAATGACCACGGCAGCTTGAGCGCCTGGTCCTGTTCTTCCCACTGGTGCAAGCGAATTCTTTCCATGTCGACGTGGCCTCTGCTTTCTGGCAGTCGCCGCCTTTACCTTAGAGGTTTAAAGAGTGACGGCGACTTGTTTGCCACAATGCTGTGCTGATCTTCAGCGCCCAATTTAGTTATCAAGGCCAGATAGCTTGGGGGTTCTTAGGGACCGTGATTGACTAAGAGCCAGGTCCCTTGCGGCATCTTCGATGACCCCAAGCTCGTGGCAGACGTGAACGAGGCTGTGGCCACGATCAAGAAGGCCAGCTGTTTTGGTGCGATCAGAAAGGGTCTTGCTTCTTGCGGGTCCCAGGTCCAAGCAGATTGCAAACCACCCTGCCAATCAAGGCCATGGTGCAGATTGGTGAGCTGTCAGCCTCAATGACTGCTCTCAACGTCAACCAGATGACCCGATGGATCAACACCAAGGAGGACTTACTGAGCGCAGCCTTCCAGTCGTGAGTTTGCAGGAGCAGCTTTCATTACTGTCATACTACCTCTTGGAACATCTTAGAGCTGCAGGGCCATTGCAAGCTTTCTGGCGCTGACTTTTAAGATGGCACTTTCACTCGGGTCTTTCTGGCGCTTCTGAGCAGGTGCTTGACTTTGCCAGCGCCCTTGTCCTAGCAGCCCCTGCCACGAAGCAATCCGTATAACTGCACAGACGAAGCATCGTGTTCAGGCCCTGGCACCTGTGACAACAGGCCTCTCACGCCTCTCCGCGTAGAACCTTTGTGGTGAAGTGGTGTGATATCACGCACGTGGCATGAACACCTTCCCTACTCAATAGCGGGTCAAGACGGCTGTTGAGACATCATAGTTGCAACATGTTGCAATCGCCAAGTAGACATTGACATTGACGACTGCCTTGTAGCCTAGTCCTTCCAAAATGGGGAGAGTTCGCCTTCAGCATAACTTCCAAAAAAACAGACCAACAAAGGGTATCTCAATTCAAGGGGCCTTGCCTCTCTTGAGAGGAGCATGCCGGCAAGATTATCACCCTGATGTCGGAGTACTGCCTCTGCCAGCGCATCAAGCCCGTGAGTGACCCCAAGACGCCTTTCTCCAGCGAGGACAGTCCAAGTGCTTTCATCATAAACGGACTAGACAGTTGCGCATTGTGGAGAGTGCTAAGATTCGAAGCAGACAAGCCAAGCGATTTTCAGTTTAAGGTTCTAGGCAAGGTCTCGTGCTTCGCAGTGCATCGCAGGCTGACTACATTGCAGCACTCCAGTCCCATCACCAGGCCAGGCCTCTTACATCCCCCGGCCTTGGAGCCAGTTTTCGTGCTTGGGCTGAGACTTGCCAAGCAGGTGATGCTCGCGGCTGTGAAGTGCAAGCAGAATGTCGACCCGGCCCTTGCAGACACCCTTGCTGGTGCGGTGGCCGAGATGAGCAAGATGTACCTCAAGTGAGGGCCTTGCCGAAGGCCAAAGGCTGCTAAAGGCCGCAGAGCTGCTGAGGGCGGAGATTGCAGACGGTCTGCTTTAGACCTCGCACTTCAGCCCAGCACAAGTTTATGCAGCCCATGTGACAGATTTTGGTAGAAACCGAGACTCGTTACGTATCGTGACAGAAAAAAGGGCTGTTGGGTTTGGTGCAAAAGTGTGGACTGGGTTTCTCAGAACAGGCCAATGATGCTTCATGGTTTTCTTCCATGATACCGTGGCTCCTTCTTTCGCGCCCGTCAAATCATAGCAGAAGGGACGAGGCATGAGTTGGTGCTTGAAAACTGGAATGAACTGGACCAGGTTGCAACACCCTCTGAACACTTCTGCAAACGACTTTTCGGAAGCAGCAAAGGGTTGCCCACTTACATGGCCTCATAGAAGCTGAGGTACTGGGGTCTGTCGGACCCGGAGTTTGTCCTCAAAACCATGAGCAACTCGAAGCCCTGCGACATGATGAAGCCGGAGCCTTTGGAGACCTGATGCAGCCTGTCCAAGCAATGAATCACGTTTTCCACGCAGCCATGCAGGGTTGTGGACAGCTTCCGAAAAGATGAGGAGGCGCACTTTGTACTTGTGCAGAAAGCACCGACCACGACTCAGAGCTGAAGGGCGCTGCTTTCGAACATGTCATGCAGCTACTGGTGAGACAACCTAAAGTACTTGTCTAAAATGCAGGCGAGGTGTGCAGCAATCCCTTTGCGCAATTATTCAATCCAGTGAATGCATGAAGGGTTTGAGTGAAGGGCGCCAGGCAAGTGTGCATGTGATCTCTGGAGGGCAGATGCACCCCAATGAAGTTCCTATGTAGCTGGCCCAGGAAGAACATCACCCTCCTGGACAAGGAATATGCTGACATTCTCCCGAAGACCGGCAAATGCCTTAGCCTAGCCTTGTTGGAGTCCCAGAAAGCTGGGAGCCGGGGTGTTTGTACAAAGTCAGAATGCATTGTCAGTGCTCCAACAAGGCAAACACCCAGTGACAGCCGACGCCATTCAAACTAAGCTAAGCTGCAGACAATTCCTTAGGACAGATTTTGCGTCGACCCTAGCTGCTGAGGACGCAAGGCCCAGCGCAGGCGGCAGGAGGAGGATTTCAAGTTCTTGTGACATCTGGTGTTTGCACATGAATACCATAGTAGTATGACAAGTTGAGCTGCCCATGCATGGCATGCCTGTGTTGTAGAGTAAAGCAAGGCAGCAGATCGCACATCATTGTTACATGCGCCCATCTCTGCTGTCAGGAGGCGGAGGCCGCGGCCGCAAGTGCTTCGACTACAACTGCCCTGCCAGGTCCCAGAATTGATGAGGGCACTCCTTGACGGGATGTGGGTCCATTGGCTTGGGCAGATGTTGAGGTAGTTTTCATGTTTTCTTTTTCCAGCGCAACTGGGTCAGCCTGTTGGAATGATGTCAGATGGCACAAGGGCCCCAGAACACGCTCTGCTGTCGAACCCCTTTCAAGCAATCAAGCAATCAAGATAGGCGCTGACGGATCGCTGGCGGAACAGATGGTCATCTTTCCGGGCCTCTTTGAGTGCGCGTGGGGTTGAACTGGACTTGTCAGGAAGTCGAGATAGAGGTTTGTGAGCAGCGAAGCAGATGCAGTCTGATCAACGAACGGAATCGCAAGGGCTCCTTTCATTGCCCTTGTGCAGGTTCATGACACAACGAGACAAAGATGTGAAGCAGCCAGCGGACTCGGACAACCATGTGGACACGTGATGTAGGACTGCTGAGCCTTGTTGGCAGCTTTTCGACATAAGTTTTGGAACGGAAGGCGGACGTAGTGAGTACAGTCTGGATGCAGCTCTCCAAACCTCACACGGACCTGCGGGCCGATCATGCAGCCATTTCCCCAGCCTAATTTCGCTTCTGATGCTTGAGGCACTTAAAACGCACGAAGCTGCGAAGCCTTTGTGCCTGGACCTCAGCTGGCCCGAGGCTGCCGGGTGCAGGAAATTGAGGTTTTGTATTGGGGAAGCCAACAAGCAGAGTTGCTAGGCTGATCAGAATCGCATGTGCGTGCCTGAAACTGGAGTGTGCTCTAGCCAAAGTATCGCCCGCACGTAGCACATTGAATTTGCTTTTCATTCTTGTGCCCGTTCTGCCACTGACGGCACTTCCGTTGATTTCAGTGTGGGCGTTTGAGCTGCTAGGTCTACTTGATCCTTGCGATTCTCAGCGTCTGCAATGTGTATCTCCTGCGCCCATCGGGTGAAGGGTACTACTGCACCAAAGGCACGGTCCCAAGATTCAAGCGACAGATGCATTGACCTTGACGTTTGAGGTCGCTGCAAGCCAGAAGGGCGAAGCCTTGATCAAAGCAGTCTGACTCAACCTACCCCACCCTACCCTCAAGCCTCTTCATGGATGTGGGTGAGCTCCCTGATTCAATTGCGAACTTGGATGCTGGAGGTGTCTCGGAGCTCTTGGCAGGACCAGATCTGGGCCAATAGGGCAATCGCCTAGCTGCAAGAGTTGACTGCGGTGTTGCTTTCATAGGAGGCTGTTTCTGGTGGCCGGCATCCCACAGAACAAGACTTCCTACAACCTTGCACAGGAGGCGTGCACTCCCAGCCCCTGGAGACCATCAGAGACATCCCGGAAGTCTGGGAGTGGCTGGATGCCAAGAACCTGCCAGGATTGCAGAACGGCAAAATGATAGGCTTGGGTACCGTACCTGCTGTGGGGGCTTCCGGTGTTTGTCCTCCTGAGAGTCTTCATCTGAGACAGATACGTAGTGCTCGGAGCGCACGTTTGGGCATCTGGACCGTAGGCTGGAATGCGAGACAAGCACATGTCCAAAATGAATGGCGCAAGTTGTAACAGCTTCTTCCGAGTCTGATGCAGTGCGAGGCTGGAGAAGACCCTGGTGGTCTGGCACTCATGATTGGCCTGTGGTTGCATCTGCCAAACTCTGCACCGCACGAAGCATGTCAAAGCTGAGCCAGCTGAGACGCGCGAAGCTTGGCGTGCAAAGTGTTTAGCAAGGAGCACTTGACAAGCATGATGTGATGCTCTCAGGGAGCCTCCTGAGGCAGAGGTCTTCACCGACAACTCGACATTGCGCCGAAGCAACTACCTCGTTGGCTACCTGCAGGCTCCTGCAGTAGGGGTATTGCAGCTCTAAATGTCGCAACATCTTCCACGTTGAAAGAAAAGCAACAGTTGTGAGCTGGAGCAACCGCCAAACAGTTGTCTGCGCAATAGCACTAAAGGAGAGTACGGACGTGCCATGGTAAGTTCAGAGTACACCAAGGCATGCGTGCAAAGTATTGGTGTGTCCCGGAACTACATGAGTCTTGTTGCATGAAGCTGCAGCACCACAAATCTCCAAAACCACCATAATCGGCACTTTGAAGTCCAGCTGGATGTCTAGCCATGTTCAAAGGTGCGCCAACAGGAGGTGGCTGCTCCTTCTGCTCTCCACTGCAAGGGTATCGAGGCCAGCACATGCTGCCATATCAGGTACAAGGTAGGAAAGATTCCGAACTTGACATTGCAGGTTGGCTGCGATGGTTTAAGTCAGATTCGAAGCTTTAGCCATTAGCCTAGTCTCCTGAGGAGAGCAACGGCAACTTCTCCTGCTCAGATCCCAACTGATCTCTTTCATCTTGCAACTTTGCCATTGGATTGAGTTCGCGTGAAGAGCTTTCAGGCCAGAGTGGGTTGCTGGGGGCTTCAGGCATAGGGACACACAAGGGCATTGCATTCAGTTGGATAGGAAAAACATATTTACTGGATAATTCCGGCCGTGGGAGGTTGTCACCATTTTGCATAGGCCAGTTAAGCGAAAGCGTTCTTTGCGCTGCTGAGGTGTGCGGGTGAAGTACGAGGAGAACAGTGTGCAGTCCCCAGTGCAGGTAAAGCGGTGGTCATGTTACCTTTTTGATCCGTACACGGCGTCATCGCCTCTAACTGAAGTTACTAAGTTGCCGACTCATCAAGAGACGAGGCTTGGAATTGAACAAACATGGTAGACCCAGCGGCCTGAATAACTCAGCACGTGCCATGGGATCGGGAACCAATGGGAGCCAACTTCCTGGACTGTGCCGCCAGGGTGGCTTCAGACAGGCTATGCCCCCTGTGCATGTTCCCTGTAAGGGTACACGTGCATTTAACCAATGCCTCAGATGAAACGGTGGATGAAAGAAATTTTGCACCACTCTTATAGCGCCGGTAATGGCAATTACATTGCTCGAGGGGTCCGGGGTGGTGCAAGATTTCCTCCATCCACAGTAACACTCGCTCAGACAGCGTTTACTGGCGCACCCCTGTGGGTCAGCAGCTGCTGAGGCGATGCAGAAGGAACATGCCTTGCTGAAAGCTTACTGGCTTGACAAGCTCGGCCAGGAGCCTGCGGATTAGGTCACCTCACACGGCAATTGAATGGTCACCCAATGATCCAACATGACGGCTTCCAAACGTCCGCGAAAGTGGATGCTGCGCATCAACTTGAGACCTCAAGCAAACGCAACCTGTTTCAATTGTACGTCAGCCCCTGTCTGAGGCAATTGTTCTACACAACTCTTCGCATCACAAATGAATTGGGAACTCAAATAAAAGAGAATGGGTAAGATGAAGCCTGCCTTGACACTTGAGATTCAATTCGTCGTTCTAGCAGTGAAGCCCGACAGGAGAGCTTGTGAAAGGTTCATGAAAGAAGGAAGTCTTATTCGCCAAGCAAGAGCCTAATCCAGAAGTGGAAGTTGCTGTGGCGATGGGGCGAGGCTTCAGGATTTCGGGAACATGCCCAAGCCAGTTTTGACGCAGGACGGGAGGTCTGTCCATACGAAACCCTGGGAGCATCATCGGCCTTCGCACAGTACTTCAGGTGCCAGATGCAGCTTGGGCAGGGCTTGGGATGCGTTGGCGCGGTGCACATGGCTGCACAAGCTTTGGCGCTGCTTTAAGCTTCAAGAAACCGCTACATGTTACAGAGCCGGTGAGATCAGCCAAGTTCAACAAGTGTGTCATCTTAGCTCATAGCCTGGATTGACCGCAACCAGTGAAGGTCAAGTTAGCTAGTCCCTAGTCCTGTCCCCATTGTTGAGCTTTTGCTGAGACAAGCTGTTTAGAGAAACAAGAGATGCTCTTTTTCGGCCCCTGGCTAGCCTTCAACAAGCTTACACGCAACTTTACGCGGGATAACCAGCCCGTTTTGCAATGCCGCCGGCTGATCCGCTGCTGAACCCCTTGCGGGCTGTCGTAAGAAGCTTCACGTGCTCGAGCTGCGGCAGGTTTGACACCTCTGGCCAGCGCCGCTCGCCATATGTCTGCCCGCGCTGCATAGAAGGAACGGAAGCCTCTACTGCTCAGCAGTACGCTTACGCAAGCCTAATCTATGGAGGCAAGATGGAATATGTCATGGGAGCACTGGCCTTGGGCTCAAGCCTTGACCAGAGCGGAAGCCAGCATCCACGAGTGCTTCTCCACACGGATGACGTGCCAAACGAGGCATTGCAGCTACTTGGACAGGTTTGGCAGCTCTGTCAGGTGTCCTACATCATCTCGGCAGGCGATCTACACGTGGCAAGCGACAAGGCAAAATTCCGGGAAGTCTTCACAAAGCTGCACGTCTTGAATCCGGACGCCCTTCCATATGACAAGGTTGTCTTCTTGGACCTTGACATGATTGTCTTGCGCAACGTTGATGAGCTCTTCGAGCTGCGGCCCCCTGCGGCCATGAGCACATTCAAAAGTGGTGGCCTTTCGGATAGCAAATGCCAACATGACCAGCGACTACCTCCAGACATGTGCTACATCAACGCAGGCACCATGGTGGTTGCGCCCTCGAAAGAGCTCTTTGAGCTGCTTCTAGCAGATGTTTTAGAGCCAGACCCGCTGTGGCACCTTCAAGCCTGGTCCCCAGAGCAGAAATACCTCTCAAATGTGATGTCTGGTGAGTGGAGTCATGTGAGCCAGCTGTACAACTTCGAGGTGCAGTTGCATTCTGGCGTGCCCCTTTCGCAGACGTGGCACAAGACAAAGGTAGATGAGATTGCCGTGGCGCATTTCTCTGGAGCAGAGAAGGTGTGGGATACGGAGCCAGATGGAGAGTTGCCCGTGCTTGGCAACGTCCACGCCAAGGATGCTTTTGCATTGCTCCCTCCTGCAGTTCAGCGACTGGCTGAGGCTCGATGTCGGCTACTTCATGCGGAGTGGCATTTCAAATTTGCTCATGGTCTACGCAGATGCAGGGCTAAACTCCCTGCAGAGCTGGACTGGAGACCAGCATGGCGCTCTCTCCTAGCAACAGGTACAGGCCGCGATTCCCAAGACAGAGACGTATCACAGCATGGACGTGGCTCCATCGGAGCAAGCTGGAGTCCGGGAGACCATTTGGTTGTGGAGGAGTCCGGCTCTGTGGGTCTTGCACTCCATTTAGCAACTGCATTGCGGCCGAAGGGCTGCTCACTTGTGCTCTATCGACAGAGTCCAGGAGACCGGCATAGCTTCGAAGGTTTGGTCGAGTCGCGAGACGTGCAGTGTCTGAAGCCTGTCGATGAAGAGATGGCGGCTGAATATGGCTTGGGATGCAAGGCAGTAGCATGGCTTGGTGAAGGCCATTCGCAAGGGCTAGTTGTGGCCCGCAGCGGCAATGAGCGCTTGTTGCAGATAGGCAAGTGCTGGACATGGCTCCCTGTTGGGTCTCTGATGCCATGTGTCGCAGCATAGGCAGACGTGAACCAATTCAGCGTTTCCCGCGTGGCCGCTTTATGGGACACATTCGGGCTGTTAGAGAAAGGCTCAGCTCTTCCTGTTGCGAATGCATCCACAGTGTGCAGTGACTCTTGCAAGTTCGGCGCGGCCAGGTGCAGCTTCGAAAGCTGCATCTTACGAGCACGCTGACCCATCAGGATTTCGAGACTCGGCTGTTTCAAGGGCAGTTGATGTAGGCTTGGCTTTGTCTGGGCAAGTTGCTCCTCTTGCTGGAGCTATGAGCAATTTGGACGCCAAGGCTTGGAGTACAATCTGCAGTACACGCGGCAACCTCAGCAAGGGCACAGTTGAACATGAGAGTCATCATTGGTGCCACGTTGAGCTCGAGTAGCTTGAGTAGAAGCCCCCCAACTCTCTCGCAACAGCAGCTCTTGAACAGGAAGTAGCTAGAACTTGTCAAGTTTGCCAATCGCGGTTGACCTGTGTTCAAAAGCCACACCGCTCAGGCAGTCAAACCGAAATCTGCACCACTGATATAAGTGGATATCTGGAAGTGTGCAAGAGCTGTGGCTCCAAGAAAGGACCTTGCAATCCAACAGCTTAGGCCATTGAGTGAGGTGCGCGTGGCGTTCTTGCAGGACACAGCATGGATTTGCTGCCCGACCTTCTCTGCAAGGGGTGTAGATCTATTTCATGGATTGCTTCGCGCATCACAAAGTAGCCATAGCAGCTGTAGGAGTGATCCTGGTCGCAGCGCCGGTAGCATTCGTACTAGCAGAATACCGTGGCTTAAAGAAGGATTTGGGTTTTGGAGACGTCGAATACGGAGGACATGGCCTTCCTACGTTCGGCAGGGTGGTCTGGGGCCTGGGCCAGATGCGCTTGCTTTTCACCATGTCCCTTGTGGGTCACAAGCTGCCACCCCTGCCGCTAAAACAGGAAGTCATGGGCATTGGAATCGATTATGAGGTGTTTGCTTTCGACAATGCTCATGATGCTTCAGGATAGGCCCTCTCAACAAAGATTCCTGCAGGAGGGCAAATTCAGGCCAAGGCTCAGGCGACCCAGACATTTCAAGGTGTTGACTGGTCGCTTAAGTGGTAACAGATTTTTTTTTCGCAAAAAATCTGCATGGCTGACTTTCGGTCAGTGGCGAGAATGTCGCGAAAGTGTGGGGTATCGCTTGCAAGTAAAGTGAAGTACCGAGGAAGTCTGTGCATAACACGCTGCTGTTCACTACATAAATGGAGGCCTGCTTTTCAATGGCAGCCTGTCTCAAAGAATGTACATGCGTCAGATGCGTTTCAGCGGTCAGACGAGCCCATACTTATGATGATCTAGTTCCCGCTACTGTGCAGGCATCACTTGACAGAAAAGACCTTCTCACGCTGAGGATTTCAGCACAAACTCGGGCTCTTCACATCAGCTTCGTCTCCTACAACGCTCCTGGGCTTCAAGCTTGCTGGTCTGGTTTCAGCAATAGCGCTCAGTTGCGGCAGTGATGTTTGCCTTCAGCATGTGCACTGCACTAGGCTGCATACCTCAAATGGATTTGGAGTCGGCACCGCTCTCAGCAAAATCACCGGTGCAAAGCCCTTGTGACAGCCAATCAGCTGGCCCAGCTCCAGCCCAGCTCCATTCTTCCGTCTCAGCATGTCTTGCTATCAGCAGACCTGACTGCGCTATTTGCGCACTGGCACTTATGTCATCAGCATTCATTAGCCTTTTGAGCTTCAACGTGCTGTGCAAGGTTCACTTTTGAGCTCAGCGCGTATGGAACCATCCACGCAATGTCGAGCATCCAGCTGTACCGGCAGCAGACCTAGGGTGTTCAACAGCAGCTGAAGTCCAGGGGACTCTGCAAGTCTGGTGCCTGCTTCATGTGGCAAGCTGTCGCTCGCGAAAGGCCACGTGTCTTTGACTATGGCTTGGAGACGGACTTGCTTTTCACTGATGTTAGCAGGCAAAGTCTGCCAGTCTATCATTCGCACGCAGATTTTTGCACGACTGCTTCAGAGCCGCTTAATAATGTCCCTCCGAGAAGCAGATGCAGGTTCGTGCTGGTGTTTTACATCCTCTTTCAGGCATACGCAAGCCATGCCTTGTCAAGGACGAAGGAGTTTGTTTGCGCGCAAAGGGAGCTGCGTTCCTGTCAGGTCTACTGGGATTTCAGCTACGCACAGCAGAAGAATGGAGTGGGTTGGAAACACCTCGTCACAGCGCAGGCCAGGCTCCGGAAAAGACCGAATGGCAACTTCCGTATCCCGTTAAAGTGTTCCCCAAACCCTGAGGCTTTGGCCGACGCAGTGATCGTCATCCTCTTCATCGTCGTGTTTGCATTGCGGATGTCTTACTTGCGAAGTGTGGGCGGCCCCAGGGCATGTTGCACCACCTGCACGGTGTGCTGTTAACAGAGCGACACCAGCTCAACTTCTTGGTCAGATTTTAGGAGTCGACTGTGGGCTACACGGTGTCTCACGTCATCTCCTTCCAAGATGTTGATGCCCAAGTGTGCCTCTGATCATTGCCGCTGCATGCGATTTGATGCCCCGTTGCCTAAGGCTGGCCGCATGGCCGAATATTATGCCTTGCATGCTATACTGGACACCGTCTTGATGGCTGGGGCCTTGCTTCCTCCAATTGAAGTGGCAGCATGTGGCTGCATGTTGCCCCTGCATGCAAGCATCGCACCACTCCAGGCCCTATGCACCTACAGATTCTTCTATTTCCTGCGGGTGAACCGTCAGGCTCTAATTTTTCCTGTTCCGCATGCAACCCATATACCAACGGCAGCTCGATGCAGCTGCAGATGACTGGGTGCTGCTTTAATTCGGATTCGTGTTTGTTTGGCTACAGGTGGATCATCTTAGTTAGGATGCGCCACCCTCCTTCTTCATGAGCTTGAAGCTGGGCACGGGACGCCTGCTGCTGCAAGGACCAAACCTGCAGAACTGAAGCAGCATGACTAGCAGCAGGTGTACATCTTGTGGGCGACGGTGCACCGTGCCTTCCGGGTAGCTTCGAGGCTCGTGGTCTTGCAAAGTGAGCTGGTTGTTGATGAAGGGCCTGGTGCCACAGAATAGCAGTCGGGATGCCCTGTGGTCCCGAATCTTGAAGCCGACAAGCTGCAAACAATCCCTTGAAGCTTGAAACCAGGCTGGTTCTTTTGTTAGCGCTGCCCGTGCTTGTGGGCTTCGTTCTTTGCCACATGGACCCTGGGCGGCAAAGCTTTGGTCATGCAGCATTTTTGGTGCATGACTCTCCGTTTGTCAAGGCATCGTGATCCTCATAATGCATGGCAACTGCCAACCGCAGAGCTGTAGACGCGAAGAATGCAAAGACTTGCTGAGAATTGCCTTCAGGCTGTGGCAGGCCCATCCGTGGAAAGTGGTAGGCTGGGCCTGCCCCGGCGTAACCAGCAAATCGTGTGCAAAATTCAGAGGCAACGTGTTGCGCTCCTCAATTCGGGGACGCCGCTAATTTCCAATTATGTTGACGAGCTTTCAGGGTTTGTGTGTTGTTTCGGAGGGGTACTGCCCTCGAGCTGCAGTGGGCAACGCGCGCAATCATGGCATGTGTAGAAGCTTTGGAGGACTTTTGGGGGCTCTTTTGCCCGGACCTTGATACTACTTTTTGGCGACAACAAAGCAGTGGTCGAGTACGAGCCCAACCGCTTTTACGAGTGGCAGCCTCAGCCTGCAAAGGTTAGCCGAAACGAAGAGTCCTATGGCCGATCATGGTGGACTCACGGACTTGCATGCCCAGCAGTTGGCAGCCGCGAGCAGGGGGGGGGGCGGGACGGTCCAAAAAATCAACAAATTTTTGTTCACAGTTGCGTGGCGCCGTGCTGAATCGAACACTGCTTGTGATTCTTTTACCAGGCTGGCTTACAATGTGGGCTTGTTCTACATGGGAAGGCTTGGTCTCATGGGGTTTCCTCGCGGCTCAGGAATTTCTGCAACAACATGGCGAGTCAGGAAGTGTTATGGTCATAAATTGCATTGTGTGCAGAAAACTGAACAGAGACTATGTGCTGCAGGCTGGTTATCGCCAACACGTGGACTGCCATTCTGATGCAAGAGCCTGGGGCATGGTTGTTGCATCGAACCTGAACGCCATGGGCTGGTCAAACCCAAGAGTAGTTGAGCGGTTGAATTTTTGCGCTTTGAAGGGGTAATGCCCCGATATGGGTGTGAATGCTTGGAACTTGCAGCTGACACGGCAGCTGCGTAGGGTTGAGTTTCAGGTATCAGAAGACACGCGTGGCTGCCGGTCATGATCCGAAGCGCTACCGATGGAAGGAGGGTGCACGTTTGATGTCAGTTGCAGCATGCATCAGAAACGTTAGCGAAGGGACAAATTACGGGTTTTCAAGCGTTCAAGATGGCTGGAACGCTGGCACTTTTGTGCTGCTACCTTTGTGCATGGAATACGTGCATGCTGCAACCTCACAACAGTGATGAGTTGATTTTTGTGCACTTCGATGTGTTCATTGTGGGTGCCCTGCAAGGAGTTTGACTGGGTTGGCCTGAGGCTTACATGAGCTACTGTCAATATTAGCCTTGATGAGGGACCCGTAACCCTGGACATAGGCGTACCTCTTGCAGTTTAGTATGCTTAGTCCCTCATACAACTCTTAATAAAAACCCATGTACATGAATATGTGTAAGCAATATTGATTGTAGCTCACATGATTTCCTCGCATCCGTAAGATGTTACTAGGATTTTTAGGGGCGCCTTCCCCCACAGTTGAGCACTGTGAACATAGGGTAGGGTGTTCAAATGCATTCGCCAAGACTGGATTCTCGCCTGGCGAATCTGGCGTGTTTATCAGTTTTCAAAGACAAGTGCAGTGCTAGTTGGGTTCGATGTGCAGCTTGACGTGCGGGCACCCGTTTTTCAGCGTTAGCTTCATGAAGACAGCCTGCGTTCGCCAAGTCAGCACTGGCCGGTTGCCATTCGCCTTCACGCATTGATGCCAGGCCTCTGAAGAACCTCTACTTGCGCCTTCGGCCCTCTATACGGCCCCAGCCTCAGCTGCTCATATGTGTTGCGAAGTGGGTTTTCCACGGAACAGAGTCGCCCAAGAAACACACGGACGCCAAGGCCCGTCAAGCGTTTTCACGACGATGATAGCCTTGAATGAGCTTGTGCTGAATCAGCTGGCAGATGGGCTGAATGTAAGTTGCAAAGATTCTTTAGGCCAACAGTATGCATTGCATGCGATGCCATGATGTGAGCAGGTCAGCACGAATTCCAACCGAAGGTTTTAGCTGACTATGGTCAGGCTGCACCCAGCTTTGAGAATATTCCCACGTTTCTTGAAAGGTCCATGCGAGGGTTAGGTCATTAAGTCAGGGATTTCCGTTCCAGTGCGGCCTGGCGCGCACCCGCACAGCTGGCATGTCCCACGAAGGTGGGCAAAGCTGGCGGCATTCAGCTTGACTGCTTGGAGCGAACAGCTTGTGAGGCTAACTTATGGTGGCTAATCCTTTGGCATGATGGCCTAGGACAAACTCTCCCATGTTTGATAGATCGCAATTCTACTCTCGGCTACCCAACAAAGGCCTGCCAACCTACCGACGTTCAGCATGAGATTAGTGCCCCATGCGCTACTCACGTAGTTTCAATGCGCAGCAAGTGCCTTGATCTGGTTATTGTTTTTAGTTGAAATGCAACTGGGCCTTTCATGTGCGCTCCAGCCGCAAATAACCCATACCCTCAGAGAAGCTGCAATTGAGCTTGTACAGAGCTATGGGCCTGCTAGGGATATTTGATTCAAATCGAGTATCTTATTTGACGTTGGCAACGATTCAATGGCTGTTTTTATGAATCATGGACAACATCGGATTGTGAAGCTAGTCTCGGCAGTCCTCATGCTTTGCTTGGTACAGGCAGCGGCGAGGGTAGTTCTCTGCAGAGCCAGAGGCCAATAAGGATGTGGCAAGGGGAAATGGCCTTTGGACATTTTCTGTTGACTAGGGATGAATGATTTGAGATGGTATTTTAACAAGAAACATTGTTGGCTTGTTTTTTGTCACGGGGCTTTCCAAGAGCCATTTCCCAAGTTTTAAATGTGTCAGACAGTGCAGCAGCATGTTGGCTTCACCCGAGATTCGGGAGTGCGAGGGCAGACCGCTGCTGACGACGATCAACATCGGGTACGGTAAACAAGTTGCCAGTTTGGGTTCTTGGGAAAGATGTAAAGGCGCCCGTGTCAGGCGAGGCATTTGGGCAAAGCCTTTGAACATTTTGCTGGAAATCTGCCAGAATGTGCCATTTTTCTCTCTGCAGCTGTTCGCGGGAGAGGCCTACAGATTTGATGGCAGCTTTCTGGGGCTTAAATGTGGCATTGCATCCGGCGCGACACGCTTTGGAGCTGAAGCAATGCCTCTCAATTAGCCGGCAAAACAACTCCCAGCCCCTCAGCCCTAAGCCCCATGACCCCCTTATGCTAATTACGACAGGTTCACCCCCCCCCCCCCCAATCCATGACTTGGGCCGAGTGAGCGTCCTGCCGCTTCCATGGTGCCTTGGCTGTATTTCCTGGTTTCACGCTTTTGTTTCAGGGCTTTCGAGTAGATGTCATGAGTAGTTGCAGGGCATCCCATCAAGGATACGACAATGTTGCCATCAAAATCAGTAGCAAGGTGGGAGCATTCCATTTTCCCATGTATTTTTCACAACTCCAAGGCGGACGATTCCAGCGATTTGCTGGATGGCCTGCATAGTCTGAAGCCCAGCTTTGTTGCCTTCGCAGTTACTGCCGTTGCTACCTTGTCACGCAACATGGTGACTCATAACAGGTTGACATGTGATGCTATGCGGTTGATGTCCATTTGTTTGTTGATGGCGAGGGGCATGCCTGCAAGGTGGAGGTGTGATTGTTTTGGACAACGCTTAGGAGCATTTTGCTAATGCAGTGAGTTGCTTTCAAGTCTTGGGCTGGCTGCGATGACTTTGAGTGCTGGATGAACGCTCTGCGGCAGGTTTGGACATCACGGCCTGCAAAGATCTCATTCGCCAGCTCCAAGCGAGGCGAGAACGCCGTGGACGGCTCAGTTTCTTTCAATCTGCAATCAGGGTCTCAGGTCAAGGCCTTTGCGTGTAGTTGTATGCACCCAGCAGCTTGGCAGTTCGACTGTGCATTCGAGGCAGGGAGCTGGTCGAGAGACTGCAGGAGAAGCTGAAGGCGAGGGGACCGCGCGTTCAGTCGCATGACACACTGCAGCGGGTACGCAAGCGAGGCATGCTGGTAGATGCTTGCAGCACAGACAGGAGCCGAACAGATGCTCGCACGTGCGCTTGAATCCCGTGAGTTGTTGTTTTAGTTTAAGCAGGAACTGTAAGATCGTTGCTTTTACTCGTAGCAGCCGTCTCAGCTTTTGCTTCCAACGTACTTGTCATATTATACCACAAGCTGTCAAACTGGTTTGGAACTTTGCCAGATTTTGCCAGATGCTGATACCGTGGCATTCATTAAAGTATACACGCGCGCACACACCTCGCCCTGCAAGAATGGCAAGCCCTCAGGTTTGGAGGACGCAGTTTACATGCACATTTCCTTCGCAGACCTGAGGCTCTGAACAACGAGCTGGCGGCTCGCAAGGAGGAGGCCGACAGATGTCCGAAGCCTAGATCCGAACAGCGTTATGATCTGATAATTTGCAGAGACTAGCTGCTCTACATTCCTGGGAACCTTGCAGAGCAGCATTGGCATTTTGATTTGATCCATGAAGCTCTCCTTTGAAGTGGGATCTGCCTGAATGTGCTTGGCAAGTGGAAGGAAGCGTAAGGCATGAAAACCGTATTGTGACATATTGTGACAATGCAGCCTTCCCTGACAAGGTAAGCAGGACCTCCTCGATGAGCAGGCCAAGAATCGCCGTTTGGCGGAGAAAAGGCCAAGAAGGGGTTGTATGAGTCAGTGTTTCTCGACCCCCCCACAGTACTGGGAGACAAGGATTTCCACGGCACCGCTAGCCTGCCAGCGTCCGACGCAAGGATGTTGAAGTCATGAGGGGAGCATTTTTTGGAGGGGACTTTGTTTTTGTTTCGCAGGGGTTCCCCGAAAGTCGGCACAATTTCATTCACGGGCTTGCGCGGCGAGACATGCGGGTCCTAAGGGCAAGCTGTTGGGATCGCTACAATTTGGGATGGTTGCAGGTCTGCTCGTGGAAAAGTGGATGCTTCTCATACCAAGTCTGAACCCACAAGGGAAAGCGCTACTTCGAGCAACATGTTTGTTTTTGCTTGCAGTGGTCGGAAAAGTGCAGCTGGTCAGGCGGCAGAGAGGCGGCGAGAAAGAGGTGCTCATGCGCTCTTTTAAATTCCTGTTTGTTGGTGTTTGCTCGGCTTTAGGTTTCGGAGGGGTAGCAATGTTGAGCTGTCCGCGGTGTCGAGTTTCTGGTTTCCCAACGAGAAAAAACATATTCGCGGTTGTTGTAATTTGTTCGGGAAGGGGCGTCAGAAATCGAACTAGCTGGTGTTGTGAACGCAGGTGGCGTCGATCCAAGATGATCTCCAGCGCGAGCAGGCAGAATGCTGAGGGGCTGGAAAGCGCTGTTGGTCCAAGGCAGTTTGGAATAGGTTGGAAAGGTCAGCCCATGGCATGGGTTTTGAGGTTCAAATGCAAGGGGAGTGCAACTGCGGTTGCAGTCCCCGCTCTTAGCTTACCACGAGGAGATGGAGCTCCAAACCGCCAATGTGCGCCGCTTCATGGAGACGACGCTGCAGGAGCAGGTCCGGGATCCAGCTATGCCTTGTCAAGCAGCCAGTCAAGTGGGGTGACATTTGTTGAGGGCAGGGGGCTTCAAGCTACTCAAAGATATGTTGCATGAAGCTTTGGTACTGCGAGGTACAGCGAAACCGGACTCAAAACGAGTCGTGGGCCTGGTCGGGAGTGTCTTTGTCAGCCAAGCGGGGAGTGGGAGTCCGCCAACACCTGTCTCACTAACGCGGCCAAATCAAAGCTGGGGAGGTATGGAGATTGGCCTCGACAAACATGTCCTGACTGGCTAGGTTTGGTATTTTCCATAGATGAAGCATGGAAAAGGCCCCTCCCTAGTTTGGGAGCATTCAACGTTCGGAATCAGAAAATTTAATCCAACGCCAAGCCCTCCCTCAGGCTTGGTATTCGCATTTACGACGAAGTTGAGCTGATGGTGGAAAAGTCAGAGCCCCAACAATCGGATGAGAGCCAGGCGGGATCATTGAGCCTTGTGCTCAGCAATGTCTCAACAGAATCAACCGGAACAACATAGCTGTCAGCTTCAGCTCCTCGCGAGAGCATGTCAATCCACCTCCCTCAGGTCAGCAGAGGAGCAAGCCTTGGAAAGTGTATCGCTCAGGATCATGTCAGCTTTAGTGTTGGAGTACTGATGGAGACATCTCTCGCTTGAAGCAAGCAGAAGTTCAAGCTTCAGTGGCTGGAAATGTTACGTTCGGCTGACGTCGCTGGTCAGTCTCAGAATCCTGCAAATGCAGGGTTTTGTGTTAGCACGACCCTTTTGTTACAGGCAGATACATTGACACGGTCTTGGTGACCTACTGCATTCCGAACTCCGACCTGAAGTACAACCTCAGCTTTCGGGTGGCCTGCACCTCAAGAGTGTTCAAAGAGGATTTGAAATTTGCAGGCAGTATTGCCAGCCGATCAAAGCGCAAGACTCTGACCCAGGATAAGGACATGAAGTCCAAGAAGCTGCGAGAGGATGCTTGTTTGCCGAAGCCCGAGATTTCTCGAGCAAGGGCTGGACAGAAAGAGGGTCGAGTGACATTGAGGTTTCAATTTCACACGCTTGCTTTTGAAGATTTCAAGAATCTACGGGGAATTACCAGGAGGAACAAAAGGCAAGTGACAAGGGTTTGGATCCAGGATTGCGGTGTCCAAAACGGTGCTATGAAGCCTTGCGACCCTCAAACTGTCTTGAAGTAGGCAGCCAGGATCTCGGTGTGTATATATATATATATGACCCCAATATGGGGGGTTTCTTGCCCTATCTATAATATGTGTCTCTAGGGGTATACAGGGCTGTATACTTGCACTTGGCAGGTACTGGGGCCTTTCAGAGGTGGACTTCATCCTGAAGACCCTGAGCAATGCCAAGGTCCACGATGAGCTGACGCGCCAACCTCGGCGATGAGAAATAATGCCAATCCTAGTGATTGTAAATAGAAATAGTAGTAAGAAGAATGGGAGTAATAATAGTAATACTACTAATAGCAAGAAAAATTGCAATAGTAAAAGTAATGATCTTCGTAATATTTCGTGGCAGATTCGGAAAAAAGTTGCGCTTGACAATCACGTGCATATGAAGGAATACTTTCAACTTGATATGTCATCAGCCCGGCCACTGAGTCTCAGCCACGGAGTTGGTGATGTGTGCAAGTAGAGGTAGGCAAAGGCCAAATGCAGGAGATTCGGATTTCAGTCTGACCCGAGAGTAGTAGTATTCAGCACTCACAAGCAGCCTGACTGTGCAGCGGAGTACCAAGGATTCAGAGTTGCTTCAATGAGAGCGAAGATGCTCACTTCAGCTTGGTGCAGAAGACACCGCGTGGCTCCCAGAGGGTCAGGGCAGGAGTTCTTTGCAAAGCTGTCGCAGTTCACATCAGCATGAGCCTTCGAAGCACTCAGCTGGCTGAGCTGGCCTGAACGTGCCCCGCGGCCGAGGAAGAACACATCCCTGATGGACAGGGAGTTAACGAACATTTTGCCCAAAGCAGGCGGAACTTGCTGTTCTTTGTTGGTGGCCGTTGGAGTTGAATCATCATTGCCCAATCCCAACACCAGGCCGGAAAGCGCGGCGTGGGGGCGCCAATAAGTCCAGCCACGACACTGGCAAGTCGGAGGGTACCGCTGCCGGAGGCGCTGCAGGATCAACCTAAAGTGTAACTGCAGTTGTGCAATTGCTGCAATGTTGTACAGTGGCATTCTTGGCAGACTTCGGCTAGCCGACATCAGGCACCAGCGGAGAACTCGCTGAGCAGATGATGCTTTTGCCCGGCCTTTTCGCGTCGGGCCTCCCAAAGATGGCATTTGCTTGTGAGGACTTGGAGAGTGGGGCGTGGTACAAGCTTGGAAGCTTGCATGAGCCCCTGCACAGAGCAGAGTGTGGTGCCGAGGTTCATGACGCAGAGGGACCAGAACGTCAAGCAGCAGCTATCTCAATCGACCTGCTGTTTCGTCAAAGGGGGCCGCAGCATGGAAACTAACAGCACTCTAGCACCCCTTAAGGCTCCGGAACCTTGGGGTGCACAGCCTCATGCTGCCACCCGATGCAAAGACCTCTGCCTGGGATATTCCCGGGAACAATTTTAAATTTTATGAACCGTAATCCTAACAACGCCACAAAAAAGTCTTTTTTGTAGGGTCCTTAAATCTATCCCAGCTGAAGCCCCTCAAGACTGCTTTTGGTCTTTCTACATCAGAAGGAGCAACAGCTCCAGAAGCCGATACACAACTTCGGATACAAACTACTGTACTTCTTGTGCTGGGTCAACGCACTCTGGTTTTATATCTATTTTTTGTTCTCCATTTTTGCCTGTGGATGCATCCAGGGTCCGTAATGAAGCCCCGGGTAGTCGTAGGACGCAAAGCATTCTGATTTTCTCAACCCCGCGAAGAGCATTTAAAAACAAAAGGCAGGCCTAAGCACGCCTTGGCAAGGGTTTGCACTGGCTTTGCCTAGGCATCTTCAACGGATGAAGCTACGAAACATTTTTGCCGGCTTCTCAGCATCTAGCAAGTATGCTGGCTTTGGGGTCAAGGGCAAAAGCTGTTCACAGTTATCGTTTACCATTTTTGGGAGAATCCCCCACGCTGTACCAGCCTAGACTCAGGGGCAGTCACATGCAGTCAGAGTGGTACCCACAAACCTGAGTCAACTCTGAACCCTAAACCCTACCCAGCGGCTGAGATCTATCTCACAGTTCTGGTGCTGGCGCTGTATGACATCTACCTGAATCAGCCTCCTGAAGTCAACTTCTTCTGCCGCGAAGGACACGTGAGGCAAAGGTGACAGTACTACGAAGTTGCTAAGTTGCCATGACCACCAGTCCAATTATGAAAAGGCATTCGGCGAAAGCGTAATAGTGGCACATGCCGTTGTCTTTTTGAAGTGCTGCTAGTCAGGCCATGACAACCTCCAAATCAAAGAGTGGAACTGTAACCAGAATTTAAAAGACTCCTGATGGACTCGAGATGCACGCAGAAGTCCTCGAGTCAGGAGCCGTGCGCCCCTTGACATCTGGCCATGCCGACACGTCCGACAAAGCAGGGATGTAGATAGATGTGCAGATAGATAAACAATGCCGCTTTATTTTCTAAATTCGTTGTGTGTCAGTTGAGTCATTTGCCTGACCTTCAAGAAGATGCGCGGACGATGTGCTTGTAAACCCCAGGCAGAAGACCTGGATGCATTTGCCAGGTGAGGTGCATGCGGTGGATTTTGTTGACATCCGAACACCGGATTTAGTTTGGGCTTGGTCATCAGCTCAGGGATGCTTCCTCACTGTGCTCTTGTACGCAAGATTACGCAATCCATGCTTGAAGACTAACCCGACAAGCTGGACGTGACACAACCTTGATGTTTTATGATTTCATCAGGTTAGCCGACACTGTGGCTGCCAGCTGCTGAGAGTGTTTGCGTTGAAGTTATCTCACGATTGCTGCACACCCCGAGAATCCGGCGTATTTTCTCTGTCCTTCCCTCTACGTCGGGAACACTGGGCGCGAACACCTTTCCTTTACAAAAGCCATTGTGTAAGGCCGAGCTTTTCACACCTTCGTCCCTGCTGCGCAGCGGGAACTATGTCCTTGGCTTTTTGCAGGCTGGTGGCTTCAGCAACAATGCAGCAAACGTGCCAGCCATGTTTCACAAGATCAGCGACAGGTCCTCGTCCAAAACGTGCAGCCTCCCACAGAAGCGCAATGCCCCAAGGAGGCACACGGCACATCGATGTCAGTGGCTACCCTGTGGGGATAAGAGCACCCAGAGATACGCGGAGCCATGAAACGTGAAGCAGACGGAGTACTGTAGCTGTTGTTGTAGAGGGCGACGGTTTGAGTGGATCCGGTCAAATGGAACTCAGCCGCAGCCTAGGGCTTAGAGAAGTAATATGGGCCTTCGGCAGGGGAAGCAGAGCATTGCTCACCTGACAACATTTCTTCTGATCCACTGGCACCAGGATGCGTCCTTTGCACTTCCTCCAAATGTGTCCTGCCTGGACCCCGGGGGTGTGATGCCCTACGCGGATGTTCCAGACAGCTTGAGCTGGGGCTTTTCAGGGTGCGGCACTGGGTGAGGAAACCGGTGTGCAGCAGAAGCTCTACTCCATTCAGCATGCTGTATCCAAGCACCAAAGCAGAATCCTTGCTGTTTTGAATCTTGTGAAGAGATGCTCCTTTGTAGAAGGTTTTGCGATGACGTATGCGGACACAACAGCCGCGCCCTCGCAAAGGAAACATCCAGGAACGTATGAAGCTCGCGTGAGCTTGATTCAAGATATCCAGGCGCAGACCGGCGAGCTCGGGGAGATTCGCAACTACTTCGAGGGAAAGATTGGCCTGGACTCCGCTCGTGCTACTTGCAGTAGGGATTGATAAGGCCTTCGACAGTTCTACTGTGTTCTGCCAGTCAGCTTGCTGTCGAAGCCTGAAATCTGCGCAAAGTCAAACATTTTCGTACAGCCATGACTTCGAGCCTATGCACATTGATTGGCAATTCCCTGCTACCGCTCAGTACGGAAGGATGGCCGATACCATCAGACAAGCCCATGGCAGTGGGGTTCCTCACGGATGTCTTCGCCCACAGGCCTGCGATTTAGCTTCTGAAGTGTAGAAAGCCATTATTGCAGTTCGTAGGGTCTGCTTCTGAGCACTTCTTGAGCTCAGTGTGACACACTCTTCTGCAGGAGGAGAAGCATCAACCCAGATGAGCTTCTCTGCCGTGGATGGTTCAGGCTATAGCGGGCACCTTGGTTTGTGCCCGGTGATGCTCTGTGCTTGGGGCAGGGGATCTTAGTATTTGTCGCTTTCTTCCGTCTGAGTCATAGAGCTTAAACATGGTGGATCGATCTGCTACCTCCGAAACCCTGTGGTTTAGGTGTCGAGTACAACTTGCAGGATCCGTGCGCTGCTCAGACCTTGTACAGTCTCCAGTCGCGGGCAATGCAGCAGCCTGTGGAAGCTGTCCCTTGAACTTGGAGGCCGGATGCCTCTTGAAGAGTGAGAACCACACTTGCTGCAGAGGTCTCCGGATTTGGTCCGGCAGGCTTTCCTGCAAGATGTCGCCTTCCTCTCCCAAGCAAACTGGCCAGGGACCCTATCAGCAGGATATCAAGCTCAGCATTCAGAAGCGGGGCCTCTTTTGAGTTCAAATATTGATGAGGGATAGCAAGACTTGTATCGACATTGGTCATGACCAACGCCTAAGTTTCCGCTATTGCCCCAATCCATGTGATGCAGTTCAATTTGCATCATAGGAGGTATGCCGAGGATGGAACTGGGGTTCCAACCTCAGTGTCTTTTATTGGAAGTATCAACACGATCACGAATCCTCAGCCCTAAAACTAGGACCAAGAGACCAAGTGAAAGTGTAGCATAGTCAGCAACCATTGCTCAAATGAACCCTATAGGTAACAAGTAACAACCGTTCATTAACCCACATTCAGCACTTGCCTGGCGACTCGTGTCAAGAACCCTCCACAATTGACATGCGCAGCTGACAATCTCCAGTGGTTGCTAGTAGCACAACTGCTGCCAATGGCGCAGAAAGGGACATTATCTGAAAATCTTGGGCAGCTGCTTGCAATGGCTTCGGGCCGCTCCCCGACTCCAAGTCTTTCGGTCAGCCGATGCTCGCTCTCCAAAGCCTTGAGCCGGGTAAACCACTCGCCCTTCGAGGCAGGCAAGCAGCCCTTGCCTTCCGTGACTAGTGTTCGTAAGTTGCTAGCCATTTGCTGCAATCATGGCCAGTGCCATCTCTACTGTCTACCTGTAGTGGGCTTGCCGGTTTGCAGAGCTATGCAGGGCTAGCCAGGATGCCCAGCATCCACTTCACACAGCAGTGAGCAGCTGAAAATCAATCCGTCATGTTTCGCCAAGGCTGGACACGCAGACGCGCGCGGTTCACGTGCAGTTCATGCTCTACAACCCCAACTACGACCTTTGGGTTCCCAACAGGCGCGATTGTGTTGAGGTTCCGGCATTCCACATGGTGCCTGCCAGATTCCTGGACCTAAAGCTGGGTATTTTGAAGCTCAGAGAAGTGACTCCTCGATGAAAACGCTACTCATGGACCATGCTTCGGTGAGGTACTCCTTTGAGATGACGGGCTTCGGCACAGTCACGCCAAAGATAGACGTGTCTACGTTTAGGCAGGTTGCCTGCAAAACTCCTGCGGTCGGGTTGGCAAGTAAAGCAGCCTTGAAGTGTAGATTTCTTGGAATGAGGGTCGAAGCATGTGGAAGCCATGCGTTGAGTGCTTTTCTATGTGCCTTTTTCGAAGCGGCCGACGACCGTCCCTTGATGTTTACAGCTGTGATGCTGTGATGAAATGTCCATCGGGTGGAGTGCAGGCCAGGCATGATTGAGTACGACATTGGCCTTGGTCAGCTGGGTTCGGACCTCATCAGGCGCGATGGTGAGGTCATGTCAGAAGACTTGTATGAGCCTGAGCTAGACATCAGGATCTTGATGATGACGTCATCTAGGGACACGAGAGTGGTTAGGTTTTGCTGAAAGGGTCGCCCCTGCTGGGACACTGCCTTGTGGAGGTGCTTCTTCGTGCTCTACATTTGCCTGTACCAGGCCTTTAGACACATGAAGTCTTGCTGGGGGTTGTAGGAGGATGTCGTGGCAATTGTAAACGCTACACGCGAGCCTCGCCTCGTGGGCTGGTGGCAGCTGCACAGACGATACACGAGATGCTCGAAGGCGTTCAGCCGCACTGGCATGCAGGGAAAGGCATTCTTTTTGAATACATTCTTGGATCATCTTGGGTCGTTACGTCTAATGGGTGGCCGCCGCAGTCCAAAGTTGTTGCTTCCCAGAGAGGCGAATCTTCGCAATGCAGGACCCCATTGACATACCTCTTGCTCGCGGCTGACGACGCCGCAAGTACGGTTGCCACAGAATCATAATCCAAGACCATGGATCAGATCTGCCGGGGTTGTCAGCAGCTGCACGTTTTGAGACCGTCGGGCACCCCACCAAGCAGCGGTGTTCTTGAGATGTGTTGATGGCCAAGTTGATGGACCAACATCTGGAGTTGCATGCAGTCGGCACGATGGTCGACTGTTGTTTCGGAAAGCATCGCATGACCATTCAAGCTGACATGCGGATTGACATTAACAGACTGATTCCCGTGTGCATTGCAACCTTAATGTGCGCGCGCGAAACATAGGGCGCCTTGCAAACTTACTGGTCTTGGTGAAAAAAATCTCTACGTTCGAGCCGAGGCCCCCATCCTGATGCAACCTGCCAACCTCGGGTGCCAGTCAAGGATGTCGCAGGGTAGTTTATCGTTGAAACTACAGCGTGCGTAAGATTGCCTGCATGAAACAAGAGAAAACACCACACCTTTTCTCGAAGTAACAGGAATCGATTGCCCGTAACAGTGGAGTGTAACAGGAACCGGACAGGGTTCCGTAACAGGAGCCGACTGGTTTCCGTAACAGGATCGCTGGCCCATGCATAACGGGAACCAGCCAGGGCTCAAGAAAGCCCACACATGTGTCCAGACAGGTTAACGCATTCTTGTTCGGACTCTTCCAAGGAAAGTCCGATTTTCAGTCCCCCAGCTGGATACTTTTTTTCGGGCATTCCAAACCAAACCCGAGCCCCAAAGCCAAATTTGGAAATTCTCAACCTCAAATTCTCTTGTGAAGCTAGGCTAGACATGTGACAAAGGCAGACTGCAACCAAGCGGCTCAGCTACCAGAAGCATGCTTGGCACAGAGCGCGGCGCAGACTCAAAACGCAAAATGTTGACGCTCCAAATCTTGAAGCCCAACCCTGGACCGTAGAGTCTGAACTCTTCAATCTAAATCCCATTAAACTCCGAATCCGAAACCCGAAGCCGTGTACACTTCCGTCTTTCATTCGAGACCCTAAATCTTTGTGTGTTTCAAAGGCTTGCGTTGGGTTTGAGTTTGGGGGTCCTTGAGTAGTGATGCTTCAAATTCTGCTTTTGTAGCAGCAGTGGTAGTAGTTATAGTAATAGTAGAACGTGGTAGTCGTTGTCGTCGTCGTGTTGTTCCTGTTCTTATTCTTGTTCTTGTGGTTGTTGTAGTAGCTGGAGTTGTGGCGCAGTAACGGGTTTCCGTTACGGTCGAAATGGTTCCCCTTATCCGCCGCGCCTTTTTTCGACAGGTCAACAGAATGTTGAGGAAGTAGGCATGCTTGACGATGGAAGACGAGGTCTACCCTTCCGCGCTGCATAAGCGTTTCTTTTCGCAGGCAACCAGACAGTTCCAAGGGACGTTGCCACATGCCTACAGCGTCTCAAAGAAACACGCTTTGCAATCAACAATGGCGGCAGGGAATTTTTGCTTTCTTTTGATTTCCGGCTCAACATCAGAAATCAAGACCCAAAGCACATTTGATTATCATGGCCAGTTAATAGGCCAGCAGGCAAAGCTGTGAGCGTGGTTTCGACTGAAAAGCAGGCTCATTGTGAAGCAACACAGCGAAGGCATGTGTGACCATGAGAGCATTCCTGCATCCAGCACCTTCGCCCTCGCAAGCCTGAGGAGCATGATGTGTTGCGTGGACCCGCAGGTCTATTGGGACTTCATGTACGAGCGGAAGGTCAACGGCGCGGGGTGGAAACACTTCTTCACCATCCAGGCTTGCTCGTTTGGCCTAGAAAAATTTGGGATATGGCTTTACCCGCTGCCTTCACACAGCCATGCTGTGGTAACTTGGGCATTTGAGCCTGCAGCATACTGGTGCCTCATCATGGCTTAATGCCTCACGGACATGTTGGAGTTGAATCATGGTCACCGCTGTCTAGCATCCTGCCCAACGCCCACCGCAGGGCGCTGTGGATCTGAGCATTGGAAGCGTTTTCTTCGCGATGTTCGGCCTGCGTTGCTTGTTTTCACATGTGCTTGTAGACTGGCGTTTTGATTTTTTCATGATGCTGATATAATTTGAGATGCCTTGGTGGAATCGTTCTGTCCAGAACATAGGATACACCTACGCACACATATATACATATACATATAGATATGCCTATATGTACATGTACATGTATATGTATATGTATACGTATATGTATATGTATACGTATATGTATATGTACATGTATGTGTATATGTTTTTGTATATATTCTTATTCCGCACATTGCCACGCAACTGAGCCACGATGGGTCTGAGAGCGGTCAGCAGCCAAGGCTACACTGCATTCAATGCTGCTGCCCTGGAATGGTGCATTCAAACAAAGCTGGTCAAAGTGGATTCTGATTGCAAAATTCAGAGTGGCAGCAACTGCGACGAAGCCTGACACGCGGAACTATCAGGCTGGATCAGTCAGCTACCTCTCGCAGCACTTCAATGGAGTCCTCGACGTGTTTTGCTCAGCTGCAGCACCAGACGTTATGCCACCGTTGAACTCCGTGCCACTCAGGCAACGGAGCTCTCGCAGGTTTACAACCAGCACCTAGCTTTGGATGCAGCAATGGCCGCCAGGGTCTTAGAAACTGGCCTTCCATTTGTGTGCGTGCTTGCAGGAGGGTGACCTTGCCTTCCTCTCTCAGTCCCCCATCATAATTGCAGCCCCACTCCAATCGGTGGGTTGCTCATGCGGCGTGCCCAGACCCAGAAAATGTGGAGCACGCAGCCTGGCGCGTGCAGGAAGCCAAAGCCCACTCCAACGCGGGCATCGTGCCACAGCAAAGTCAGCCGTTCTAGCGGAATGCCATCATGCAGACAGTTCCAATCTTGCTATAGTTTGCGCTGCAGCTAAAAGTATGGGAGACTCCCGTAAGGTTGTTGCAAACGTGTAATTTCGATGTTGGTTAAGGCCAAAGTTTTTCAGGAGCCGCGTGGATAAGATGTGGTCCCTGAATGAAGGAGTAATCCAAAACTGCAGTTCTTAGAAGGCCTTCCCGGTACCCACGTCTGAAGGGAAACCCAATTATGTTCCTCAAGATGGCAGATGATTTCGCTGACCCACGCTTTGTGTGCAGTTTGAATGTGCCCACATTGAAGAGGCCTTGGTTCTCTACCGGGTCCTCTATTTCCTCCAGGTGAACCGCCACGCCGTTGCCCGAGTTTGTAGAGTCTTGCATTTAGCACTTTGCCTGTGAGTTTATCCGAAAGCTAGCTTCGGATGTGCCAAAATCCAAAGTGCGAGCAGTCTCCAAGGGTACCGGAGTTTGTGGACGTTTTAGAATGCAGCTTTGGCATTTTTAAAGGCAAAGGGTGCTTAGCAGTATCCGTGAGCCTGAGATACCTGCGCACCTCCTGCGGGACCCATGAAGCACAGCTCGACCATTCTTTGAGGAAACCAGCAAACCTATACTCAAAGCCTTTTGACATTGTCGGACTTGCTTCACTTGCACATTGCGAGCCAAGCTGCAAACTTTCAAACGCATGGGCGCGCCGTGAGGGACAGCTTCATGAACGCGGTGACACGTGGTGTGTACACTAAGTTTATGAATACTGCCGTGAAGCGTGCACTCGAGCGAAAGTGAATGCAGAGATGCACTCGCAGCATCCGTATCCTGCCACTCTTCAATGCATCACCCCCAAAACTACACACAATTTTGCTCAAAGTTTTGAATAACTCTTTTTAACCCTCCCAGCAGAGGTCTTCATCATTTGGACCTCCGTCGCGAAGGCAGCCAAGGTTGCCCTCAGGCCTGCAGATAGCGGGTCGAGGGAAGCCAAGGGAAATTTATCTGTCGTCCTGCAACGTCCTGCACAGCTGTCGCATATCTCACTTTGTGTTCCCATGTTGCTTTCGTGCATTTGAGATGCTGCAAGTGCTTTGAGCCCACGGATACGCAGACGCTTTTGATAGTCGTAACCCGTTTTCAGGCTGCTGGTGATCGTTGTGCCTGTGATTGCGGGCCTGACGGTGCTGAGCATGGGAGTGTCTTTCTACTTTGACCAGTACACCAGGCCCGCCTCATGTCAGCTTGGATAGGTCAGCTTGAAGGGCAGTTAAGGCAGCTGCTGACTCCATGCATCTCAAGCTGCTGCACAGAACTGGGATCAGAGCTGCGGTCCAATTCTGGAAAGCTACCGCATGAAGCAGTTGCGGAAGGTGTGGGTCTAGCCTGCAAAGGACGTTTTGGTCTGCGCTGACGCGGATTCTGCTCATGATTTTCGGGGACGATGAGACGGTGAAGGCACCACCGTAGATGATGTGCGGTGCATTGATGCCAGACCTGGATTGCATCTTTTGGAAAGTATCACTTCATTGACTCAACGCGTTTCGATGCCTGCAACTCTCAACCCTCTTTGCGTGAGATGGCCAGCAGGAGGATTACGAAGCTAAACCGCATCCGGTGGGACCTAAAGTTATCACCTGCAAATACCGAATCAAAAGGCTAAGAGAAGCAGTAGTTGGCAGCAACCGCCAATCATCAGGTCCCTTCTGCCGCTTACACAACACCCCAGAAACACTACGCAGAAACTAAGTAACCGCTCCTTGTTGAAACTCTTCCCAGCTTTGCTTATCCTCAAACATGTGCAGGCCTATGACCCCAATCGGGGTTGGCAGCCAGAGACTGAGCTGATCCGACCACAAATGGAAACCCCATTTGAATGAGGTATGCGCCAGATAATCCTCCTGAACCCTAAGCCTTTTGGGCCTTGCCACGCCTCGGCCATGGTGGCAAAACTGTTTCGGGGTTCCCATTTTGAGGACTTCCGCAATTGATCATTCCTCCAATATTTAAGTCAGGGGTACACGGAGGGGGGGGGGCGCTAGAGCACCCCATGAGCCTTGGAGAAGGTTCGTCTAAGGCCTCTTGCCTTCGTCAAATCCCCTTTTCCTTTGTCAAGGTTCGTCAAGGGTTCTGCTAGCTTGAAGGTTCGTCAATGGTGCTTTGGGGGTCCGCCCGTCGCGGGGTTCCCTCAGTTTGTCCCCTATAGGTGGTGTGATGCAGGGTTTCCATGGCGGGCTGACCATTTGGAACAACCTACTTACCTACTGTGCACCACGCTCTGCTTTGCTTTCAGAAGCGAGTCTTGTGGAAGTGACTTGGGCAACCCAAGTCAGCTTTTATGTTTAAAACCCCGAACTGGCGTCAGCAAGCAATGCCAAACTACCCTGGTGCAGGGCATACATTTGCATGTTGGAACTTCACCTCAAGCCGCCAATGCGAAAACAAAAACGGGTAGATGCCATGTGCTCCCAAAGAACAGTTCCCATAAGCTTCACTTGGATGTGTCATGCACCACCTTGATTTCAGGCTTACCTTCAACGTGGTCTTGTACTATGCGACCAGGCGTGAGCCCTCATCAGAACCTCCCGTAGTAGCTGGCGTGAGTTGCATGATGGCTCCCTGAAGACACTGGTTCAGGCAGATACTGTGACAGCATCCAGCATCCATGAGTTCATCCTTTTGCAAGCTAGTTACCGGACAAAGCACAGCTGACACTCTCTGGCAGCCACTTTCATGGAACTCTGCACCGCGCAGGTTTTTAACAGGTATTTCAGTGTGGTGTGCGAGTGGACATCAGCAGCAAACCTGGCCAGGTTGATCTTCGTGAACAGCTGGTTTGCAGTCCTCATTCATGAGCCTTGAGCTGAGCCAGACAAGCATTGTCGGGCGCGGCGCGATGCTTACCGACCTCACAAGGTACCAGAAGACCAGGGTGGCTGCTGGCTACTCCACGAAGAAGTACCGGTGGAAGGACTCAGTTTGCACTCAGCTGAGCGTTTGTCTCCATCGATTGCAAATGGATCTGATGCGCGCGTTGTGAAGAACTGTTTGAAGGAATACGACTACGTGGGTGTCCAACTCAGTTGCAGACGCCAGGCCTCTGCGGTTCTATGCAAGTCGTCAGCATGCTCAGTGTGTGGCTTCTACTGCCTGCGTTGCAGGGCATGCAAGGCAACATTCAGGCATGTTAATGTGCTTATACCCAGAGCTCTGCAAGTCCATGTGCCAAGTTTGGTGCCTTCCGTGGCCACGCTCGCCGCGTTTACCGTCCCAGTGAAGCATGAAAGGACATAATCGCGTGCACATAGTTGGAGCTATTGTCCAAACATCCTTCTCTGTCTGCTTAGTGTGAGCAGCAGAAGTGCAAAAGAGGCACTAGCAACTTACTAGTAGATTGTAACCGGTGTCTGCTCAGAAGCTATTTGCAAGAGTTGCACGTGCCTCTAAGACGTCATCGCACCAAGCCTTGTTTGTGCGGGCTTGTGAAGAACAAGAGGCCTAAGCAGAGCCGCCTGGTTTCAGCAAGAAATGCAGAAAAGTACGCGGAGATCATGCATCACACAGACCACTACATTTGCCAGGCCGTTCAAGAACTTGTACCTCAACTTTCTTCGACCGAAGATCGAGAAGCTGCATGCTTGACAACTTTATGTATCAGGATGTGTGCTTGTGCTGTCTGGGCTTCTGCGGGCTTTGAGAATATTTCAGTTTGTCGACGCTAATCGACAGTTGATGTGAGCACGCACTCCTTTTCCAATGTCGAGGCAGGCACTGTATTGTGCTCCGGCAAGCAAGTGCAACAGCATGCGGCGAAGAAGGGCAAGCAATATGTGCAAGTACTTGCGGAAGACAAACAAGGGTCCTTTTGTCTCTCTACCCGGTGGTTGGTCAGACATGACGAGTAGAAGCATCAATAGCGACTATCAGTGCTAAGCTAAGCATGCTAGTCTAGTTGATAGCCCAATTAGGATAGTAGCCAAACAGAAGTTACCCTTGGTAGCCAACAGCCTTTAACCGATGTCCTGCACCATGCCAAGGCCAGCAAACTTGCAGTCGCCCGACGATGAGTAAATGCGTCGCAGCATTCGGCTTGTCAGAGGCCCCATTGTCAACAGGACTGGCAGGCTTCAAATAGTGAAGTCATTAACCACATCTAGAAGATGTAGATGTATCATGATGTATCCAATCAAATGCTGCCTCGCTCTCACAGCTGGAGATGCAGAGGTGGTGCGCGGCTAGCGGCTCCCTGAGCATTGGTGCGACAAGCCATGTCCCCCCGTTTACAGCTGCCCAGCTGTTGAATCACCCAGATGCATTCAGCCAATTTCCAGGCTGCTCACTGGGCTTTGTAGGACTCAGGTGAGGCTGACGTGCAGACCCAGAAAAGTACCCCAGGCCAGAAGGCTTGCGGATTATACAAGATTCTATCATCTTTGATTCAACTTCAACATCAAGGGTTTTTAGCCCTTGGGGCTCCCACCTCAACCTCCACTGCACGGCACGTCTTCTTCACGCTTAGGACCTGTGGCGAAACTGCCAGGGCTGCATGCTTTCCAAAGATAGTCTGAGGGTGGTGCTTGCGTTGGTCCTGTGTAGTCACCGCCGCGGAGGCGAGGCCATGCAGATGAAGCCCTTCTAGCAGTCCTGGTTTCGATAACAGAGCACGCAAGCAGATTGATATCCTAGGTAGTATGCAGCTTAGTCTTTTCTGTGGACCATGCAATGCTTGTACTGCTCCCAGCAAGTTGATCACATTTGTCACCGACAGCACGCTGGAGCGCTTTGGGACTTTCAATTAAATAGTGTTTCTTTCGTTTTTGCTGCAGTCGGTGGATCCGCGGGGGTCTCGGCCAAAGTTGATTCGTATTCCGAAGATCCGAAAGCGATCGCCGGCATCCTCGTGTTGCAAAAGACAGGCCGCAGCACATAAGTCGTTGGGAAGCCTCCCCTTGCCTTTTTAGAGATGGAAGCCTGCTTAACAGTGCGCGGAGCCCTCAACATTCAGAGAGGACCAAGCTTTTAGCTCCAAACCGCACGGTTGAAGGATCTGCCCAGTTTTTGCTTGCAGGCATTCTCTTGAGCCATTGCCCTGACTCAAGGGCATAGGAGATCTACATAAGTTAGCATGATGGAAGAGCCTGGCATCAGGTTGGCACCTGTCACCCCTAGGACTGCTAGGCGTTCTCGATTGCAACTACACAAACTGCAAACGCGGGCAGAGCCCTTGGTTCTTTGAACTGAAATGGGTGACGAGCATGACTCCGTGTTTTTCCAGCATGTTGCGCTGCTCACGCAGGAGACCAAACCTTCAAAGTGTTCCTGCAAAGCTGGAGTGTGTCAGGCGCATGTTCGGTAAAGGCTGTAGCTGCCGTGGCTTTAAACTCTACATAAAGCACCAAACTCTGCACTCAAGACTGGGAAAGCACTCAACACTGGGAGAGCAAGGAGTACTCGCGCCTGCGTTCTGAGAACCAGAACCTTCAGCACGCCTTGGCTCAGCTGAGCCAACACGACCCTTGGAGTCAAAAGTTCTTGTTTTCAGTGGTCTCATACTAGGAGTCATTCTTTCTGAGAGGGCGTAAGGATGCAAGTGAGCACAGAAAGCTGGGTGTTTAAGACCAGGGCGCTTGAATTAGTTGTGAAAGCAGGATAGCCTTCCCCTGGTGCAAGATTTTCCTGAAAGATCGCCGTACTGTTGCCCTGTCTGCCGCTTCATTTCACTGAGGCTAAGGACGTGGAGACATCAGCAGTTTCACCTGTCCTGCTGGCAGAGGCAGGTTCTGCGCATACCGCTCTTTCTTTCATGCTTGAAATTCTCGTCACCTGACCGTTGAGAAACACAGGCTTTCCATGGGACCGAGGACAACCAGGTCACTGAGGTCACCGAGTCAACTCAGGCTTGAGATGCCTCGAGCTGCGTGTTCCAACGTTCACGAATCTGCTTGGCCCAATGCCTGCGGCCCTACGCGTCCAGGCAGAGCAGATCATTACCGAAACTGAGACTACAGTCGGAGACCGCGTGCGTGACTTGCTTGCAAGTCCCGCGCAGTCCTTCTTTCGAGTGACATTCGGGTGACCTTTTTCCTCCTGTTTCTGTTTCATGGTGTTCAGGCATGTCAGGCCTTTAACTCAAGTACTCAAGTAGATTTTTTCCAGTACCTGTTTCAGATGGTCACGTTCCAAACATTTGTTGGGCTCGGAAGGGGAGCGGATGATCTACATCGCGTGCTGGCGGATTTCGACGCCAGAAGAAACCATGTCCTTCACTAGATTCCCAGCCGTCGATTCACCGAGCCAAGGTTTTCAACAGGCGGCGAACACGCTGAGTAACAGCATGGATTCGCGGGCCGGCTCCACAGCGCAGCCAAGGGAACAAGAATGAAGCAAATCACGCGGGTATGACTGTGCGACAGGTGCGCATGCAGTAGTAAGGCTAAGTGCTACATGACCTGCAGTGATGCGAAGCGGTGAGATTTCTTAAGTTGCCTGGGTCGACTCGAGGCCGCTTCCAAGATCGACTGGGATATCATGCCAGAAACGAATATGGGCCTCTCGGCTCCACGTTGAGGGGTAGTGGGCTTGCAGGTTGCATGCAACATTTGGGCGCAAGAGTCGCATGGTCCTGCCATAAGTGGTGACGGCTGGAAGATGCTGGAAGTGTCTCAGATGTTTCAGGCCGGCACGCGATCTTCAGCCAGGGCCAGCGCCTGAAGGCTGCGATCGCCGAAGACATGGTCAACGACATGCGCTACGACTCTCGAACAGAACCTGCTGAGGCTGTAGCACCCCAGAGTCCAGCAAAGCCGTAGCTCAGCTACGCGCGTTTTTATCGGTCATGCGTCATGGGACATATGTAATGTATGGTCATGGGATTCGTGTCGGGGCGTTGTTGATTGGAAAACGATGACGCGCTCACCGAATTTGAATTTCCGATGACCAGTAGCCAAGAAAACAGAAAAAAACTGTACATCAGCTGAGGACGTGAAGAACATGTACAAGACAAGCGGCGCCTGAGTCTAGAAATGGGAAATGTTGGGACCTAGATTTCAAGCGTTGGTTTTTGTTTGGCATGTTTTGCAGAACGCTCGATTAACAAAAGTGCAGGATGCTTTCAGTACATTGCTCGACACCCGTGGTTTGAAAACTTCACAATGGTGGTCATCGTCACCTATGCCTTGTACATGTCCTTCGACACGGATTTGAACCAGGCAGCAATTATCACAGCCACTGCTCCATTTTTCATCATCTCTGAGCAGCTTTTTTGCTTTTATTTCACTCTGGAGCTCTTCATTCGCTTCATGGCGTTTGAGAGAAAGTGCAATAGCTTCAAAGACGCCTGGTTTGTTTTCGACTTCGCACTTGTCTTCATGATGGTTGCCGAGACCTGGGCCACTGGTCTGCATGTGTCAGGCATTTTGATCTCCAATATCCACATACTGTTGAAGCTGCTTGCGCTGTCCAGCTTCCAAGTTAAGTGGGAACAGCTCTCTCTTATAATCGGTAGAACTCAATCGCCTGTGACACCTGCTTTCGATCGCTTGTGACACCCCAGATTGCTACCACAAGCCTTTATTCTTAGCCCAAGAAGGGTAAGCCCTCAGCTCTAAGCACAACTGTAAACCCTGAAAGCCGCCAAAAGAAGGCAAACTGAGCTTCGCAAAGGAAGGTGGCCCCTAGTTCTAGACATCTCTAAGCCCCAAGGCCATGGCCAAGATGGCCAAGCACGCCCGCGCTTAAAACTCTAAATCCCATTCTTTGGCGCTGGTTTCATTCTTGCCCGAGAGGACCCTGCTTTTCCCGCATGGTGTAACAATCCACGAGCAAAAAAAAGCTAGGCGTTATGGCTAGCAAGTTTATTGCTAGCAAGCGTGGAACCCCAAAAAGAGCCGGCAGCCCTAAAAGGAGGCCAACGCACAGCTTTACAAAGAGTCTTAACCCATCAGGCGTATCACGCATAAAAAAGCCAGAGGATCAAAAACCACGCCAATCGATTGTGGGCCCGGTGTCTGGTTCATTTGGCGGTGGCATTTATTTGTGTTTGTTGGGCCTTGCTGGTTGGTAGCGCATGGAAGCGTATGATCCAGTCGTGTTTCTTTGCAAGGATTTCTGCAACGACGTTCGCCGCAGAAAACCAAGAGCACTGCCCTTGCTATTCGAAAAGTAAGCATGTGTACACAACCTTGTACTTTAATGAAAGGTGATGAACATCGTCATCCTGGCCATGGCAGGAGCAAATCCAGGGGCGAACTTTCTTGGCGATGTGTCGATCATGCGTAACCAGGGCCAAAATAATGATGGCAGATGTCAATGCAATGGTAGCCGTTGCGCTGGTGTCTGGATTTTCGTTTTGTCCACATGCTGGACCCGTGCCTTGAAGTTCGAGATACTGGCAAGTCCTTCAAGTGATAACCAAAAGAGAAGGGCTGCACAAACAGAAACTGTGCCCGTGCGTACATGCTTATGCATTGGCACATCCAGGCATTGCGCGGCTGCTGCGGCTGACTCGCCTTTTGAGGATGGCGCGGTTGATCCGGCTCTCAGATCGATTTCTAGGGACAGTAGGTATGTCACTAAGCCCGAGAACAAAGATGTCCCAGAGGTTGCCTCCACAAATATCCTGGGGCCATTACTGGAACCGAAGCAGTAGGCTTCCATCACGTAATCACCTAGAAAATGCACCCATCAAGGTTCTTCCCGGAACTGCTGATCATGGTCAAAGCAGTCTGGAGTGCAGCACGATCAGTGGGTTTCACCCTTGTTTTGCTAGGAATTTGCCTTTACGTGTCTGAGCTGAAGCAGAAATTATTTTGTCGATTTGGGTTCACAAGCAGATGTACAGCTGCAAGGGCTTACCCCTTGGTCCCGCAACCCCAGCCGGCCCCAGCCGGCCTGAGCGGACGTGAGGTTTTTGCGATAGCGTTCAGAACCACGTTGCCCAGAGAGTCATCCAATGTGGGGGAGCTATACTTCAGAAACGTGCCGGCTGCCATGCACACCCTCTTTGTGCAGGGCACTCTGCTCGATTCAATTTCCGAGTTGTTCAACGACATGATTAACGAGGAGGAGTGGGCGGGCCTGATCATTTTGTACGTTTTCATAATCATTTCTGCTGTGACCGTCATGAACATGCTGATCGGCGTCTTGTGCGTGCCTGGGATTGCAAGCCCTGGGCTTTTCTGTCGTCTCATCGTTGTCTGCACAGGTCCAGGGAAGCGTGTGTTGATTTTGTTGCTTTGCTCAGACACGTCGCTTCATGCTAACAGCTGAAGGTGCACCATTCACAACTCACAGCACACTGCTACAGCAGCAGACCCAGCTAGGTTTGTCGTTTGCAGCACGAAGCCGAACGCAGCCATGTCGGAAAGACACGAACCGCTGGGGATCGGAGCGGACGCGAATGCCCTTGCAGGGTGCAACGCTTCAACCAATGCTTCCACCGTGGCCAGCGATGAACTGCAAGCAGCTAGAGCGGAGGCCAATGCTCGTACAGTCTGCAACGCCGAAGCCAATGCCAGCGATGACAGGCAAGGGGCAAGAGCGGAGGCTACTGCCCTTGCAGTCTGCAACGCTGAAACTAATGCTTCCACCGTGGCCAGCGATGAACTGCAAGCAGCTAGAGCGAAGTCCAGTGCTTTTATAGTCTGGAACCCTGAAACAAGTGCCAGCAATGAACTGCAAGGAGCAAGAACGGAGGCTAATGACGTTACAGTATGCAACGTCAAAACAAAAGCTGCCACAGAGGCCTGCGATGAACCGCAAGCAGCGACAGTGGAGGCCGGTATCCTTACACTCTGCAACGCCGAAACAAATAACGCCACAGCGGCCAACGAAGAAGCGCAAGGAGCGAGAGCGGAGGCTACTGCCCCGGCAGTCTGCAACGCTGAAACGAATGCTGCCATAGCGGGCAGCGATGAACTGCAGATTGTAGGAGTGCAGTGCCATCAAGATGAAGTCAGGATCGAAGGGCATAGGTTTAAGCCAAAGCCAAAGACCAAAGTCCGCACGAGCAAGTTCAACGTGTTGAATGACCCTACAGCAAACAGGAAAGAGGCAGCCGACAAGCTTTTCGCACAGAATGCTAGGACCTACCCACTCCGGGCTGTACCAAGGGTTCAGGACTTAGAAGAGTGGCAGGGTCAGTGCCAGGATCTCATGACTACACTTTCAAAGGCTCCTGAGACCTTGACCCCAATGTGGGATGATCTTGACATCGACACTTCTGGAACCTGGCATCCTACTGTTCTTCAGATGGTGGATGATGCAATACGTGAACGCTTGCTGGAAGAGGGCTTCACAGCAGAAGACTGGGAGTTAGATCAGCAGCGATCCCGGGACCCGAAGCTGAGGAAGCGACGGGACTGCGGGCGCAAGCTTGCGCCAAAGAAGAAAGCTCGAAAGCTCCAAGGTGGGTCACAGGACGAGCAAGTGGAAGAGCTCGGCGAGCCCGGCGAGCCGGAGGAGTGGAACAAGCCGCAGCGGCACGACAAAGACGAGGAGCCGGACGAGCAGAAAGCTGAGATTGATGAAATAATGGACCTGCTGGACAAGGAGCATGCAGTTCAGGTTTGCAACTGGGCTTCCTTCCGGGCGTAGCTAGGCCCCAGCTACGCGTTTTACTAGCTGCTAGGGTATTCATATATGTCGAGCCTCGCAGGCCTCAATTGCATGTTTTGGGCTGAAATTGGTGAACCGGCGGCTGCCACTGTAATTTTGACCTTGTCAGGACTCACCTCATAGCGTTCCTTCAGAGGGTTCCAGTAGCGAGGACATCGAAAGGGAGGAGTTGGATGAGGAGGAGGAGTGCTCCTCGTCAGACGATGCAAGGGAGCGCAGAAATGCTAACCGGAAGGTTGATGAGCCCCAACTGCCTTTGGCTGAGGCTGTGCCAGACCAGCAAGAGGAACCGCCCAAACAAAAGGTCCTAGATTTGATGCAGGGTGAAGATGAGAACTGCCTTGAGATTCGTAAAGCACTTGGCCTTCCATCCTATGCAGACTTGGTTGTTTCTCGATGGGACAAGTGCAAAGCAGAGACTGCAGACATTCTGATTGACCCCGCACCGCGGAAAGGCTGGAGGAACACTGCAGCAAAGGCCTGCATGATCCATCCAAATGCTGTGCACGGAAGTGCCCATAAGAGGATGCTGCACAGAATGCTCAAAGCCGCAGCGGGCAGCACAGAGCCGCTCAGGAAAGAAGTGGAACAAGAGTGCACGCCTCCGCCTGAAATACCTGCTCAGCTGGCCGGTCTGGGATCTGAAGTTATCCTCACTGTCTCAGTATACAGTACCGACGGGCACAAGGATCAAGAATATGACATCCTGTCCACACAAACTCTGCAAGATTTGCGGGACGCCATCTACTTCGTAGATGACTGGACGTATGATGGGCCCTCTCGCCTGGATTCTGCATGCTTCTTTATTGACGGGGTTTTCTACAGTGACATGCGATTGGAGTCTGCCATAGACTATGCCGCATCACTTATTCCTTACATACAAGCCACGGGGTGCCAAGAGCTCAAGGCAACGTCCTCGCGGTCCATGTGTGCTAGATTTTGTGATCTTGCGCGGATACCTTTCGGGGAGAGGTGCGCCTATATTCGTCAGGGAAATTGTGAGCACGCAATGTACTTCACAGGAGCTCGCTTGCCTTGCAAGGACAGTGATTGTCCTTTGGTAGACGGTTACCCTTTGCTAACGTGGATGAAGAGCCACCATCGCACGCTCTGTCATGCCTGTGTTCAGAACCTTGCATTCTGGTGTGTCCATAACTCGTCACGCTGTCCACGCAATCCGGCCAAGATTTGCCAGCTTTGCTTCCGCCATTTTTTCCTTACAGCAGATGGCCAGCTTAAGTACCCAGTCGATTACAGTCTATTCCCTTATCTGCATAACGCTTGACCCTGGGCACGCAGAAAAAAGATGCATGCTTACGTGCTGTCGGGCCCAAAAAGAACGCTGGAACTCTGCAAAACCTAAGGAAGTCATCACGGCAGTCGCAGACGCCGAGAAGGAAGCTCTACAGGTTGGTGCCGCACAACTTTGGGAGTTTATGAAGATCAGGCCTCCCTGTAAAATCCTGTAAGGCCTCCATACTATCAGGGTTCGGATCCTAAACCGTGTCAACCATGTGAGCATGATTGCATGATCACAGTGCTGGTGGGCATGTTCAAGCTAGGGCAGCTAGGACTTTCTGTTCAATGATACGGCAGTCCTTGCAAGATGAGACTTTTGATGGCAGCATAATTATTAACTGTTCAATGTTTTACGTGATCAGGCACTCTTTTACGTATATTTCTACCTCTCAATCAAGGTCCTTGAGAATCCAAAGTGAACAGCTTCATGGAGCCAATAGTGTCCCAAGTCACTCCATGCAAGCATTTTGCGGATGTCATGCAAATCTGGTCGAGGTCAGCTGGACCACGGAGGTCCTGCAGACCTGCTTGCAACTGGGAGCGGATGAGAATAACGACGGCTGCATTGCCGCTGGCCTCAACTGGGAGCTGTGCAACGTGCAGCATAGGTACAGGGATTGGTGTTGCCTCAGCTTTGACTTTTAGGGTTCTTGGCAGCTTGAATGGCTTGTCGGCCCCATGTTGCCAGTCAAGCGTGCCATAATTAGTAGACAGCACAGCTCTCATGATCCATTGATCCACAGGATGTGAGAGTGCCAACTCTCAAGTCCGTGTTTCGTATGTGCATCCTCGCTTACTTGAGCCGCCTTTTCCCCTCCCCCATCTCTCTCTGCGTGTTGAGCAATAGGATTTCAACGAGTTCCAGCACATGGTCTCCAACCAGAAGGTGCGGAAAGTCCTGCGCGAAGCAGACGTAGATGTGCAAACCTTGGTCACTCAGCAGCACCTTTGTGCTTCCTGATTCCTTGGCGTATTCTTTTTGGAACGTTGGACTCGGTCCTAGCCTTGGCAAACCCATTGCCCAGCATTCTGCTTGTTACATTTCGAAGAGGCAGGCTGTCAAAATAGCTCAACAAGGAACCTCACTGCCATGTACGGGTACCAGTGTATCAGTGAACTCAGCCTTCCTACTGGTAGTAATCGTGGTTTTCCCCTTACACGTCCTATCTTGAAACCCCTCTTTGCTAGCAGTTGATCGAGCGTTCTTAAAACCCCTAGTTTAGACATTCTGGCAGGAGACCTGACCATTGGATGAACAACAGCCCAGGTCAACTTTGTGGATGTCCTTTTTGAGAACAGCGGGGATGATGGTGGCTACTACGAGAAGGCATTTCCAGCTTGGAGGTAACTGGCTTTCAAGGCCTTGTGTCAGGCTTAGACCAGGGGTCCTGAACAGCTTGAGCAGGTTGAAGCATGAAAGAATGGCACAGCTTGAGTGCCACAATTCTTTATTCCGTCGATATTGCTTTGGCTGGGTACGTGAAGTGGTGCCTACATTTTTTTCAGGCATGAAAGCATCATGTTGGGATCGGTGACGTGCAGTGCCCCAACGTTGCAGCCCATGGCAAAGAAGTGACTTGAGGCGCTGGATGATTAAAAGGGCTTGTCATAGCGTGGACAGGAAACCATTAGCCCCAGGATGCCAATAAGATCCAATAAGTCCCTCATCTGGCCTGGTACAGATAGACATTTCAGATGCCACCTGTCCTGGCATCTTCAGTGCCTCTTGGACAGTTGGGCAGACCAGCACAGAAACAAACCTGCCGAATCCCATGTCCTGATCCCTAAGCTATAGCTCGTTTGGTGCCTTTGAAGGTGCCGTTCTCTGAGCTCCTCGGCTGTTACAACTGCAGTTGTGGTAGCTTTCAACAGGAGAGACGTTGATCAAATGTGCTCATGCTTTGCGATCAAGATGGCAAGATGACACTTGCTGTGGCACAGCCATGTCCGCTGAATGCCTTCATGACATGCGTTCGCATTGTACACCTGAAATCAGGGTCCACCGCGTAAGAGATCGCCGCTATGATAGGCTCCCTCCAAGAGGCGACCCCCACAGCTTTAAGAACCCCAAGAGTCCCATATATATATATTCTTTACACTGACTGAAGAGCTGGCCTACTGGTCTTTCCTTACAGTTCGCTCTCAGGTTCATGGAGCGGCTCCTGAAGCTTCGCGGGAGCAACACCGCCACAGTCAAAGACTTGGCCACCCAGCGCTGTTTCGGGTTTGGGGCTATAAGCTTTTTGATGAGCGTGGCTTCTGGGGTCATGGGCGTGTGTTTGTTTTGTTGGGCCCCGTAGACTCCACAACAAGGAAAACTACACGTTCCGAGGTATTCAGGGGCGCCGTTGATCATTCTTTGTATTTGCAGTTTGGATTGCTGTGTGTTGGGCCAGGGTTTTTGCAAACGACATATGACACCATGAACTGTGGCACCAGTGTTCTCAGCTTGCGGGCTCTATCGATTCTTGTTGCCGTCCGAGGGCCTTGTTAGGAGAGTCACCTTGTTGAAGCTCAACAGCCTCAGGTGGACTTGAGAAAATGGATGATGAGAGAGCTCTTGGATCTCAAGACGCAGGTGGTGCGCACAGCATCCCGCATCGAGACATCGCGTGTCGAGACGACCCCTGGTTGCACCTGAAGGTTTTTTTGGACAGCTTGGGGCTGCGTCGGCGTGCTCCAGCGGCTGTAGGTCTTGGGATGCCCACGGCAATCTTGCCTTGAACTAAGGCCCAAAAGCAAACCTCGATCATCTTCAGCCCCGTACGGCTTACCCTTCGAATTCGTGATGCAGGTCTAGTCTAGACTAGCTGGAAAGATGCTCTGCCACCAGTGGAAAAGATACGGTCCATCGTGAGAGCGTGCATGCAACTGCTTTCACCTTCTGGGTCATCACGGCCTGCCCCTGCAAGACTGCAAGATACATGGTTTTGGAACTTGCTTGAGATTGGGGGTTCCCAGATCCACATGAGCGACAGGCAAAATTCTGCACTTCATCTAGTAGTTAGTCCTCACGCGATCTAGGCCTACAACCCTGGAAAACGAAGGCGTAGCCCAAAAGCAATAGCCGAAACTTGTACAGCAACCCTGCCAAACGAAGGGTCTTGTTTCTATATCAGTCTTTGCCGTGTACATTTTGCCGATAGCTCATTTGAAGTCTTGACTGCAACTATCATCAGCTTGGACCCCCGGAATTTCTGTCGAATTCCGCAAACATCAAGTAGAACATCCCTGCACATCTCACAAGCAGGGTCGGACCAAGTACCCTCGCGCGTCCGTTCGTGCGCCGCATGCAGCCAGATGCAATTTACCCGCAAGGTGCTAAGCATGCCATTCGCGGTCGTTCAGGCTCGGAAGCAGTGCGGATATGGTCCAATTAGTGCAAAGCACAGCCAAGCGTGTTTCCCTTGACGCCATGGAGGCTGGATTACACAGCCGCAAGTCCTTCGTTCAGGTGTGCCCATTTCAGCGTTCTTTCCCTGCATCAGCAGGCAATTGGGGAGACGTCGTACGCAATTGATGGTTGTGAAGACTTACTGCGCATGCTGGACGCAACGTGACTGAAAAGTGCTGACAACAGATGACGTGTAATGACCCGTGATACCTCTCAAGTAGAAGCCCGCTCTGCCAGCTGATATAACAACACAAGACTGTACGCCTAAACCTAGCTGTGAAATTGTACGGTGCAGTTTGCACCGCAGCGGCCAAGGACCATTATGCTCAGTGGCGAGAAATCGTGGAGCAAGCATTGAGTGGAGCCCGGCCAAATGGCATGCCAAAGGCGCGATTGCACTTGCTTAGGGACGGTCAGTGCGCATGACAGGACTTCCTGTGGGCTCGCAAACAGCTTGCGCACCCTTTTTGCCACGCAGCCGAATGAATTCCCTGTGATTAGCTTCAAGGAATAGTGGCAAGCAATTCATTCTTTCACCATGTGCAGCGTGCTAGCAACAATGCAGGTGCAGCTACAACCAGGCACGGCTGTGGGTAGTACACGCGCATGGGTACGGCAGGGCATCATTGCAAGATCGCTTGAAGGTTGAGCGCAAGATCGTTTGCATGTAACAACAAGATCACATATTCCATGTTTCCTGATCCTGACCACTGCAGCGACGATGTTGTCTTTATGGCAATCATTGCTTGTTCATTCATCCATTGATCCGCTCCTGTTATTCTACACTCTCTTAGTGTATCTGGTGGCTATTTTCATTACCAAGACACATCAGCTTTGGCTCTGTTCATTTACTATTTGGGCGCACCTCTTAGATCTGAGGATTACTATCATCACCCACCACTTTCATAGTTTTGCTCATACTGATTCTTGATTCTTAGTTCTGTTGCTAATGCATGAAGCCATGTTTTGCGACGGTTATCACCAAGTAATGATGCTTTCGAGCAAACATACCCGAATATCATGCGCAAGCATTCGGAATTTTGGTTGTGATGGTGGCAGTCTTGGCTTGGGATTCCTGATTTGTGCTGGTTGTTTGTACTCGCAGCAAAGGGTCTTGGCTGGACGAAGCTAGTTCCAAGCTGGCTTTCTCTGCGTCACGGGGCTTCAGGCCTTCCACTAGAATTCAGCACTGCAAGCGTTCAGCCGCTCGGAGCGCGCACTCTTGAGCCCTAAGCCTCAAACCCACTGACTTAGAATGCTAAACTGCAGAACATCAGCCCCAGTATTCTCCTAGGTGTCCTGAAAACAGTTTGTCATTAAACGCTAGCGCTTTCCGTCTCGGCTGTTGCAAAGAAGAGCTTCTCACCTGGGTCGAAGCTGTCTTTATGCTTGGTGAGGATATCTCCCCAGTACGATGGCTAGCAGATGGCTGGGACTGTGATTTCCCAAGATTAAAGCTGCCTCACGCAGTACACGCCAGAAGCTGCTCTGGGTAACCCCCTGTAATCAAAAGTAAATTATGCAAACCCATGTAAACAGAAGTAATCCGGGAACTTTCGGGAGTACCTGGCTTCCCAAAAAAGGCAGATGGGGCAGGTCTTACAATAGGATGGAGAAGTCCCAGTCGTGCTCTTCTTCTTATTTGCGTTGCTGGGTAGAAATACCCATGCCTGGGCTCCTCCAGCCTGCAGTCCATGCGACAATGCCCCTATAGCCCTTATATAGCCCCTATATTCCTTGGCTCTCATTGCAGGTAAGCTTGATCACATTGGAAAGACGTTTCAGCCAGCTGTGGAAAGCAACGACCCGCTGCCTGCATTTTGGCAGCATATGGTTCTAAGACTTTAAGAGAAGAACGGCATGACCTGTGATAGACAAAGACGGTGCAAGGTTGACCTCCCTACGGAAAGCAACCCGGTGATCATCATCAAGGAACTTCCAGAGAAGGTCCAGTCATTTTTGTGTTTCAAGAGCAATAGGACGGAGTCCTTGTTCACGCCGGAACGCTGCCAGGCGAGCGATTGCCAATGCTCTCCGCAGGTGCCAAAAAGCCCTCAGAACGCACAGGGGAATACGCTGACATCTGAGAGCGAGCGGAGATTGAGTCAAGAGAAGTGCCCTGACTGCACTGCAAGCAGTGTCGGCTCTGCCCATGGGAATATGATTTTCTTCTGAAGCCGATCAGGGCAAGTCTTGTGTGCAGGTCCTTCAAGCCGTCTGCCGGGGCCGCAGCCATGCTCGGCATCCATGACCTTGGCGGCTTCCAGGGTTTCCTACGTCGCCGAAAGAACTACATCGACTACATGGCTGGACTTCTGGTCCTCCTGAACTCGCTGCCTGCTGCAAGATAGCCCACTGTCATCGATGTGAGGAAGCTCCTCAGTCTCGGTTCCCAGGTTTGTGATGATGTTGGAACTGGAGCTTGAAGGTCGTGCTGTGGGGGTGGTACAATTTGGCCACTTGGACTCCTCAAGTCGGTGCCCGTCAGCTCTTACCACCACCAGCTGCTTGAGGCCTGCCCAGTTCAGGGCCAGATTTGAACACCGTGGAGCCGTTATTCCGAACTATTGATGCAATGTTTGTCTCTTGGCGTGGAATGGTTTCGAACACAGGCAGACTTACATCTGCAAGATCCGGGTGGCATGCAGAAGTCAACTTTGCTTTTCAAGGTCTACATTTTCCTCGGTGAGCTGTGCGTTCGGTTAATGATCGAACGATTGCAGCGACCCGGCTGGAAACAGGAGAAGGTCGCGGTTTGTGACTTAAACTCCATTAAAGCGCTTGACCGCAGAGCCCTACTAAGATGCTTGGTAAATCTGAAAGCAGCGCTATCTTGATTCCAGCTTCCGCTCAGGTTTTTCTACGACTTTGCAAATTGGTTTGATCTGGTGCTGGTCCTCGTCGGAGTACTTCGGCGTAAGGCTGCAAAGTCTTCCAGTCTTCTAAGTATGTAGTGACGGCAGGAACTTCGTCAGAAACAACAAACTTGAGAAAGTGGGCTTTGCGCACGCGACCAGCTGCCGGCCAAGCGCAGTGTGCAGAAAGCTAGCAAGACATGCAAACCTCGCGGCATCCATCGTTGCAGTAGGTTGGCAACGAGGTAAGCTTTTTTGACAGAGTCAGAGAAACATGCGTAATTACAGAGTGAGTAGAACGATACAGCAACTCAGAGTCCTACGTTTCGCACACCAGTTCGGACGTGTTGTGCGATTTGTTCCTGACAGGCACGCATAAAGTGTGGGGTTTGTTGTGTCCCGCTGGAGGAAGCTTGTTCAAGTAAATTAGTGATCAAAGACTGAAGACAAGGTCCTGGACCTCCTCGTGCTCATGCCTCTATCTGAAACAGGAGAACCGCAAAATATTGCAGCTGGGCATTGCCATGTGTGGATAGTTCATCATGCTTTGATGCCTCTCTCAGCTGTCATGCAGCTATCACTGGGGTCAGCCTCCAACCAGGTGATGATGCGGCTCGTGCGAGTTGTGAAGTCCCTGCGAGCCATTCGGATGGTCCGCACGCTTCGGCTTTTCCGCGGATTGAACTTATTGGTCAAAGCTTGCCAGTGCCTGGACGTGCAAAATGAACCAGTACCTCTCGGACTTTCATCTTCAATCACATGGCTGGTCATGGAAAAACTGAGGTGTTTCCTGCCGTCGCTCGGATGGTCAATGGTGTTGTTGGTTGCTCGGAATTGCATTCAGATCTGCGTTGTAGCGTGCAAAGCCTGGAATTCTGGAGCAGCCTCTGGCTGTTCACGACTGCCTTTCGGGCACGTCCTGGCATTTCAACATCAAGAGAGGGTCCCAAGGTTTTCTGCATGCAGACGAGGGCTGGTGCATCAAACCAACAATTTGCCTTTGCTGCAATCCGGCGCATTCGAAAGGAAAATGGATGCTGCAGGATACAAGCGCGCAATACCATGCTGCGAAACTTCTTACGGTCTAGCTCAGGACCAAAGCTTCAATCACAGGAACTGCTGGCCCTTTGAAGAACGTAGAAGGACCCCTGTTTGCCGTTTCAAGCTTCGCTGCCTGAACACACGGCGTCCCGAACGCTGTTGGCTGTTGCGCAGCAGTTGCGAAACTGGTCAACCTAACAGTCAGTCAGCGAGTCGGTCCAATCCACGTTTTGATACTTGTGCGATGAGGGTACATCAAGCGCCGGCGCGCTAAAAGAGCCATCGGAACCCGATCCAACCAGGACAGCAGCATATGCAAGCCAGAATGCTTCCAACAAACAAGGTGTACTGTTAGCAGCTATTGACACACGCCTCAAAACTTTCAGCGCAACTTGGCAAAACCAGATGTCTACCACGTTGTAATACAAGATGCGGCACGTCAATTTGCGACATTGCAACCCATCCCACCGTTTGTTGCATTGCAACTAATTGTAAATTGCATCATACCGCTGGAAAGCTAGATGTTTGGAGTCCTTCTCTTGCGATCATGCCCATGAGTGTTGAGCTGCATGGTTGGTGGCATGGTGTGGCTGATGACGGCTGATGTCCACCGTTTTCCTTTGCCACGTAGCGACATTGGCTGGATGTTCTGGCGTTATTAAGGAACAGTTGTTGCTGCGACAAGCGTGTTGCTGAGTTGCTTGTGATACATTGTGATTTACACGTGCAGCGACTTCAGCCTGAATGTTCTCACATATTGTCATTATTTGATGATGGATGTTTCTGTTTCTCACGTTCTTCGCACTGCCCCCAGTTCGTGTTGCATTCGTGGCACGTGGCTGAAAGTTGACGCACTTTCAGCCTCAGTGATTTTAGGCTGCCAACATCCCCCAATCAGAACAAGCGGGGACATCATCATCATTCGCAATGCTGCAATGGTTGCGGGATTCATGTCGTGTCTAGCAAATTCCAACGTCCAAGTTTCTGGCAAGCTTCCCTGGTCATTCCATGAATGAGCATTTGTAAGGGATGCAATTGCAGCCACGTTTGCCCCTTTTTTCCTGAGGCTGCATCATTGGTAGTCGGCAAGGGCTTGGTAAGACTGAGGTACCTCCTTTTCAAAATCAAGCGTCAAGTCCTGCCGATTGGCTCCGCGTGTTGTAGCATCCTGAATGGAAAGGGAGCCCTTTTATTGCCCAAAACGATCCCACGCCTTGCTTTTTGTATGTTGATCTCAGTGGCGGGGTCCTTCAATGCTGCTATCTGAACGTCAGACAACGGCATGGAAGGGTGCCGCTTTTCGGCTCCCAGCCCACCACAACTAAGCTTGAGCTCTTGAGCTTGAGCCATCGTCTTGAAATTGATTGTTGCAGGCCATTAAGGGTTGGAATCACTTTGTGAACGAAAGTTGGGCAAACATGTGTCCCATGAAACATGCGAGTCTGTACAAAAAATGCAAATCTTGCTGGGCGACTTGCTCGCCGTCCACGTCGTCCCCTGACACGATGGGATGATGAACACCGTTCGTTCTATATGTTTTCCCACCCGGGCATGTCGTGCAGATTGGAAACACGAAGCCTTTGAGTTTGTCAGTGGATTTGTAAAGATGTGTTTTGCACCCTGTCTGCATTAAACATGATACTTGTTATCTGGATGTGAATGCGAACCAAATTAGTGCTGAGGCCAACACCAGCTGCAGTTCCCTACCCCCAAAACGTCAGCCCTCTGGCCCGTGACGGGCAGCCGCTTGCAGGGGCGGAATCGCGACCTGGCGTTGCCTTGGCCCATCCCGCCCAGCGCACGAGACGCCGCACATACCCTGAACTTGGCCAGGCACGGCGCTGCCGCCTTGTGGTTTTCGGAGTTGAGGTCGGAGGCCGGTGGGCCCCAGAGGCCACGGCATTTGTCCGATTGCTCGCTCGCGCCCGCGCCGCTGCCGTCCCGGCATCCCTCTGTGCAGCAACGAGAGCCGCGTGGGTCTTGCGGTGGAGCGGCATCTTGGCGGTTGCGGCGCAGCTGTGGGCAGTTTCAGTACTTTGTCCCTAATATATGCTTCACACGACATGATGATGATTGCATTCTGCGAACGCAGTGATTGCTTTCAGACAGTCATTGATTGCATGCAGAAAGATATCCAGAGTCGCCTTGGCAATGCCTTGGCTCAAGTGAACGGGTGAAAAGATCTTGCTCCGCTAAGCTTTGTGTGCTTGAGCTGTGACCCACACAGGGTTATCAGCCGTAGCTCGATAGCCATGGCGAATGATGATGCGGCTTCAGGTCGCATTTACATCAGAGACCTGCCAGAGACAGGTGCAGACTATGAGGGTTGGCGGTTCACACTGCAAAGTCAGATCTTGCTGGTGGCACCAGACCCTGTAGCTGCCATGGCTTACATGAGAGAGTTGGACGATGAATCCGTGTCTTTTGGGGATCTAGCCTCAACATTGTCCACCGACATGAACAAAACCGATGTCAATGTTTTTGCCGCAGTTGTGGCAGCATGTCAGAAGGGCAAGAAAGGACCGGAGATTCTGAAACTCACACAGTCAAGGGCACATTTCGGATGTGGTCGTCAAGCTGTCCGCATTGTTGATCAGCGACATTTGCATGAATCAACACATTTGGCCACCGAGGCCAACACCAAAATCCAAGAGCTAAGTTGTTCTGGGTTGGCGGAACTTGACAGCTACATGGCATCTTTTTCTTTGTGCCGTCATCAGGTGGGTTCCGGCGAGCACAAGCTCACCAATGCCGGTGGCATTGCGCTTTTGAAGCGCAAGCTCAAAGACATCAAGCAACTGGATGCCACGTTTGCTGTTTTCAATGCCGGCAATTCTGTTGATCTAGACGCTTTGATATGTGCCATCAATGGTGTAATCGCACATCATTCCGAAGAGATTGAAAAGCGCAAGGCGAAGAAGGCGGCAGCAGCGGCTAAGACGGCTGCGGCCATAGCAGCTGGCGGCAAGACGACCGCCACCAAGCAAACATCCTCGGCAATGAACTTCGGCATCCGTCGCCCACAATCCGCAGAGCACGCAGCGGCCATCATCACCAGCAACAGGCGTAGGGTCCTGAACATTTGGGGCGAACGTGCGATGTACCCAAAATGCCGCATCAGGATTATCCATACCCAATTCGTGAAAAGGCCATCGCAGATGTGGCGGAAACCGCACATCTCGAGTGTGTACCATCTTTGCCTCACCTTTGGTTTCAACGTAATGCTCAAAATCCAGAACATAGTAGGAATGCAGCCTGCCATAACCCACCACGACGCCAAGCCGCCCTCGCGAAGCGAACTTTTCATGTTCCTCTGCCAGGTAATAGCATGCCGTTCCAAATGGGCGAAGATTGGCTAACTCGAATGAGCGATTGAAGCGTAACTCATATGGAGATGGTGCGCCCCCAGTTCCGGGGCTGCTGGCATACACGAAAAGAAATGCCATGAAACAGAATGTCCAAAACACACATGGCACTCCCGACGCCACAAACAAGCAAGCCATGCCTTCCGCAACTGTACGGTGAAAACGCTCCGCCCTGGAATTTGTCTGGGGACGACGCGGCAAAGAATGCTCACGGCGAATCTTGTGCGACTTGAGATTTGCAGCGAATTCGCCGAATCGCCGCCGTTATCTGTACGAACAGCTTTCACCGCCTGGTTCCCATGCATGTCGTCAAACGCCGCAGCTGTCTCAGACGCCTGCTTGATGCGAAGGGCACGCGCTGCAGGATATCCTTTGGCATCATCATGAATGATCATGGCATAAACTTCATCATTGATGCTTGGTCGCGTGGGGCCTACCAAATCACAATGAATGCGTTCCCCATGGACTTGAGCAACCTGTTTTGCATCCTCAAACATTGGTTTGCGGCTAGCCGGTGCTCGGCACATCTTTGCCTGCAAGCACACCTCACAATTTGGACCCTTGGGGTAGTGAGCCAAACAATGCTGCTGAAATGGTTGGCACTGCACAACCATTGCGAGGGGAGCCGCAATTTCAGCAAATTCTGACCCATGGAGCGTCATGGAAAACTCTCGAAACATGTTTGCGAAAAATTCGTCCATGTCATGGGTTGTTCCTTGAGGCAGCAAATCTGCACCACATTCAACGGCGCTAAGTAGGAATGGGACACGATTCACCATGGTCAGCGGCACTTCGCTTGAGTCACCATCTCACCAAAAATCTGGTTGCTCGGACCACGATGGCCAGTAAAAGTGATAACCCATGTCTGTGCAAGTTTCGCCCATAGATGCCATGTTGATCTTTGACTCGGGCATGACCATTGCAGAGCGGCGTCCAATGTGGGGAACCATGGCGTCTACAATCGCCGTGGGCCGGGCTGTGTCAGCCCCAGTGTCAATGTCGCAGTCCGCACCCTGCATGGTTTCCCATATGGCATCGTCAGCATTATCGCCCATGATGCAAAATTGGCTCGCCCCAGAATCAAGGGCCCATGCTGCAGCTGCAAAATGTTGGAAAGCATCCGATTCGGTGCTAACATTCCATGCTGCGCCCCCGAAACGCTTGGTCAAAAACTCCGGGAATGCTTTTGCAAGTACGTCAAGGTCCTGGCCTGGCCCCCACTGATGAAGCACCCAATCCTGGAGGCACCTTCGCTGCAAAGTCTGCTCTGTACGCCGTGCTTTTGGGGTTCAACCAGCACTTTTTGTGCTGTGTGTCCGAGCTTGTGGCCATGCTCGCAGGGCTTGTCATTGCCCTTCTTGCTCTTTTGCTTACCTTTGCCCCCTTGGGACGTCGGCATGTGGATGGTCCCGGCTGTCTCCGTGGTCGATGCGGTTTTCACGCCTTCTTAGATGCGCAGGGTTCGTCGGGCCCTGCGGACGGTGACACTAGCATCAACTACTCCCCGAGCAGCCGCGATGGGGGCGTCATCGACTCCTCCACGATTTTTTCCTCCACGGCTTCTTCGAGTTCCAGCCGTCCCATGTCCAACGATGAGCCCGATGATGACGACATGGGCCCACCCTCTGACGATGACGGAGATGGGCGTGCGGATGACAGGATCGGAAGACCTCGATGGCGATCTGATTTCTTCAATCAACCAGTGCCAAGTGACAGTCAACCAATGCCAAGTGAACCCTTGCACAATTATGGTCCGCATTTTGATGCCAGCATGGATAGTGGATGATAGTGGCGTGGTACCACCCCGGCTTGGCCTGGCACCATCAACTCCGGGGTCGGACCCTGATGCTTCATCGAGTGGGCGGTCGCGCTTACGTCGTGGGTCCCATCCTTCCGATGCTGATTCTGAAGGTGCGTCTCAAGGCCCACCATTGGTGGGTACATCGGACCCGTCAGATGCTGATTCGGAGCGTTCACCAATGGTACATGAAGCCAATCGGTCAAGCACGGAGCTGCGGCCAGCTGGTGTACACAGTTCCGACGGTGATTCCGAGAGGTCACGTGAGCAGGCACCGAGCCACAGTGCGATACAAACGCAGCACGCGCGGTTATCCACAAGGAGAAGGAGGCTGCACACCATGCATCGAAAAGAACATGGGACCCAGAAGCCTGTGAATGGGAAACCGCCATTGCAAAGTATGGCCCCGATGTGGAATTTGTGCAGGCGAACCTCATTTTGGGAATCAAGCATTATGAAATGGATTGCTCGCAACACCGGTTCAAAGCCCGTATAGTGGCACTTGGGGACAACGCGCGTGACATCTATTCCCGGCTGGTAGAGGAAGACCAGCTGCACGGTCGTCCCATCACACTTGAAGGGTCACGGGCTCTTGATTGCTATGCTGGATTGCAGCCTGCAGGCGATTGTCAAACTGCAGATGCTGATGGTGCTTATTTGCAAGCTCGATTACAGGGAAAGCCAAAGGTTATTTGTCTGCCGCACGAATTTCGAGCACAATCCGAGCTGCAGATGCGTTGTCCAGTGCATTTGTTGTACATGGCCATTTATGGGCTCACACGTTCAAACAGTGACTCATGCTGATGACAGATTGCTTTTGAAGCAGTGGATTCAAGCACTTGATATTGAGCGTCCCATTTTCAAGAAAGATTTCGGCGGGTACATTGTGGGCATGGGCCGTTTTGTCGATGATTTCAAAGTGGCAGGGCATGAGCTTGTGCTTTCACAAGCTTGGGCCGAAATTTTCGAATGTTTTGAGTTTGCAGAATCGGCGGGGTTGAGAACCATGTGCAATGCAAAATTGCGAGTAGCACCAAAAATAACCCATCAATCTATGCAATGCAACATCCTGTCGTCAGGCTTTGTCGTTCTGGCACAGGCTGTTCGCGTCCGTCCAAACATTGACACATGCGCTGCCAGGGGTTCCTATTGTGTTAGCGGGGGAAAGTAATGTCTGGTTTCCCGGTTTAGTTGATGACCGCCCCCCTGGGCCCATGGACCGTTCATGTGTGGAACAAATCCGTTTACTGATGAGTACTTTTGGTTTGGAATTGCGTAACCCGCGTAATGTCCCCACACATCGGCGCGGAGCTGCCCTGGACCTTGTGCTGGCCACGCCGAACACAGTCCAAACTGTTGAAGTTCATGATGGTGAGCAGTGTTCGTGTCCAGCGCAATCTATATGTTGTCCGCTTCCGGGCAGTGACCACTATGCACTAACAATTTCACTGACCCAAGGGGTCAAAATTGACCCGCTACAAATTATTGAAATCACAGCATGCTCAAATGCAATCATGGTCCCAACAGGGGCGCAATCTTTTGCATGATGCCCCCCACCTCATTTCGCATAGTGCGCGTCGGGAAGCACTTGATAATTTATACGCGAAGTTGTTGCACATAATTTGGGGGAGTGATCCTGGTTTGTACTGACCATGTTGCGGCAGGAACCCCAAGCGGCAGCCGGAGTGGTGGAACAATGCTTGCATGAACGCACTCCTTGCAAGGAACGCCGCGTGGCGTGAGCGTCGACGGCATCCTTCGCCAGCCACGGACACAACGTTCAGGGTAGCCCGGAATAGGTTCCATAGGGTTGTACGCAATGCTAAGCGTTGGTTTTGGTCGTCTTGGCTGAATGATC
>CAJNIZ010044970.1:118887-151364 GCA_905231905.1 Symbiodinium pilosum
CTGCTAGCTCGCGGCGAAGCCCGTGATGCAGCTTGCCTAACATGGACCGCCTCCGAAGAGCTCCCTGTATGTCTCAGTGAGCGCATTTTCCAAACTTACGTTCGCCCATCAGCATCCCTTGGGGCTGGCGAGATGCGGCCATCACTGTTTCGGTGATAAACGATCGTCATCGAGGGGATGCCCCCCGTCCATGTCGATTTTGTGCACATGAACGTGATTCTTTGCATCACGCACTACTTGAATGTAATGCCCATCGCATTTTGCGTGAAAGGTGGCAAGCCCGCACAGCACATCAATCATTGGACCTGCACGTTCTGTTCTGCACCAACCCTGGCATGAACACAGCCCGTCAAATTGTTCAGAACATTCGCTTTGTGGGCGCAATTTGTCAAGCAGCTGATGCGTGTGAAATGTGATGAGTTTTCTCTTGAGTGCTGGAATAGGGCTTGTACATACATTGGTGTGCATGTTTCACAATTCTGACCATGACCCATCGTCGTTCAAGGACATTCCTCTCTGGTCCATTTTGTGGTGCAACGACCCAACCAACCTACAACAAATGAAATCTCTGGTCGACTGTTCCTTGCAATCCACAACCCAGCTCCCCCATACGAACCGCATGTCAACGCAAATTGACCTGATTCAGACATGTTGGGGACATCACTTGCTGCAATCTTCACTGCTGGTGTGTCATAACGCGGTAGGCGGTATGCATTGATCTCATCAAGGTACTTGCGCGTAAAATTGTCGATGTATGCATTTTTTTTGACAACGAACGTGGCAACATCTGCATGGTCACGCAAAAGAATTTCTTCAGACCCTACAAAACGGCTGACTGGTTGTAGTGGAGTGCAGCAGCGCACGTTGAGATTAGTGCTTTGGGTGGATTCGAATTGGGCAACTGACCCTGACACCAGGCGTTCAACATCAGGTGCTGTTTTGCAACTTGTCGGAGCCCAGGGCACAAATGCCACATTTGCATGGCGGTCATACCGGCAGGGTGCGACTGCATTGTCAGCACCAGATGCCGAAGTGGCTGCCATGGCTGAAGGTCTCAAGCGCCATGGGATCTATGCCCAAGATTTATTTGAGTTCTTGTTGGGTTATCGTTTGCCTCTTGACATCATCACAGATGTCGCCACGGGAATCGCAGGGATTGATGATGCTTATGGTGTTCTCAAGTACATGAAACGAACACAAAGGGTACCGCTGTCATGGTTGCATGATGTCAGTCTTTAACCTGACAACAACATGACCAAAACCAGCACAGACGATAACATTGCAGATGTCATGACGAAAGCGTTGGAGAAGAACAAGTTCCAACACTTTAGACGGCTTTTGGGAGTTCATCCGCATGATTGAGAATTTGTTTGGTTTTTTGATTTTCGCAGCCTGATCGAGATGATTGCCTTGATCGTTTTGCCACATGATTTTCGCAGCAGGAGTGACGCCATGAGTGCTTGCCTTGATTTTCGTCAGCAAGTTTGGCATGTGAGTTTTGATTGTGATTTTGCAAATGGCAGACGTTCTGATGCTTAGTTTTGACCATTGGTTCGCGTTGTAACCCGGTTCGCGATCAAGACACGCTGAAGAACAACACAAAAGGGCGCTAAACGCAATCAAGAAAATCAGAGCCATGCTTCCCCGGCAGGAGGGACCGGGCCCGGATGCGACCATAGTGTGTACAGAAAATTATTGTATGCCATCCACGTCATGTAGCACATAGCAGCACTTGTAAAAACCCTTGAGTGTTGTTTCGCTTGGTTTTCCAGCAACCGGAAACACGAGTCTGTAGGCTCGAATGTTGTTTTCCCATTTTGCCGTGCTCGGCATGGGGGCGTTTGTGTGGGCAAGTACTTTGTCCATAATATATGCCTCACACGACATGATGATGATTGCACTCTGCGAACGCAGTGATTGCTTTCAGACAGTCATTGATTGCATGCAGAAAGATATCCAGAGTCGCCTTGGCAATGCCTTGGCTCAAGTGAACGGGTGAAAAGATCTTGCCCCGCTGAGCATTGAGTGCTTGAGCTGTGACCCACAGCAGCCAGCCTTCGCTGCGTCCTCCTTGAACTCCCGCTTGGCCATGGGAGCAGTGCTGGTGGGCCCGATCCACCTGCATATGAGCTTCCGGCCGATGCCCGCTGGCAGGTCACGCCGCCGAGCAGCCGTTTGCATGCAGGCACGGCGTCTCCTTTCCGCCCGTGTTGCAGTTTATGCGCCATGCACTGGGACTGCGAGAACAGCAGGGAGGAAAAATCCGTTGGCGGACGCGCGCCACACATTTCCGGTGGCGGCAAGCCGTCTCTGCCTGTCCACTGAAGCGGCGGGTTGGCATCGCCGACCAGCTGCCGTGGCAAGTCAATACCGTTGCGGCCCACAGCTGCGGGTAGCGCCCGACCGACCTTGACCAGTGATGCAGGAGCCAAAAAAAATGTTTCAAAAGACACCCGGGGAAAAAACAATGTAAATGTAACTGACATTTGTGTGCCTGTTCCAGGGCGTGCAAGTTTGAGGCAATGTTGACGTAGTCCCTTCCATACGATTGATTGTCGACCACAGGTTGTGTTCATGTCGATGGGCACGTTGGTCATGGGCAACCTGCTGCGGGATTTTGTCACCGACCCGTCCAACAACATGGACGACCGGATGTGGATTTACAATCGCTATGGCACTGCATATTCTGCGATGTATACTCTGTATGAGATAACGTTCGCAGGCGGGCACAAAACAACGATGCAACAAACATGTTGACAAGACGTGGGCATCCCAATGGAGATTTTTTCCAGGGCTTGTGAACCATGATTCGCACTGATGTTTTGGCGCCAAGTCTGCCACCCCGCAAGGGTGCAGAATATTCCTCAGGGTTGCCTCGTAAGATGGAGGTATTTGATCATTGCATTGTTTGTGGTTGTTGTGTGGAAGAGCTGTAAACAAGAATATGTGGTTCATCATCACATTCATTCGATGGGTTGTTGGACCCAGTGCAGGCAATTGGCCGACAAATGCAAGGCCGGTCTTGGAAAAAGTGAGCCAGACATTTGTGACCCCAAGTTGCAAAAAGAAACCTTCGCGCAAAATCAAGTGCGGAAAACGCATGGTATTGCATGATATGGCATAGCTGCATTGCACCCAGCACTAAGGATTTTTTACGTGCTGTACATCACGATCATCGTGTTCGCTGTAATACGGGTGATTAGTGCAACATTTTTGAAGGATACGTTGGATGCAGCACAAAATGACGCGGAGAATTTGGTGGTGGAACGTTTGCGCAAGAAAGCCCAATACGTCCGGAAACTGGAGGAAGTGTTTGCTGCCATTGATCATTCAGGGGATGGTTTGTGCCTTGGCTGGATATGTTACATGTAGCCTGCGAGTTTGCATCATTCGATGGATGGTCACACCCGCCAGGATAACCGAAGAGCGGCTAGCCAACATACTGTCCAACCCGCAAGCCGTAGCATATTTCCAAACACTGGATGTGGATGTCACGGAAAGCGCCGCGTTGTTCCACCTCATTGATAACGGTGACGGTGAGGCCAGCATTTGCTTTACGCAGGGCGCTCTCTTGCAGCACGCCCAACGTTGTAGTCCTGCTGCTGCCGCATGATCAGGTCACTTTGGACGAGTTCATCGAGGGCATCATGCGCTGCAAGGGTCCGGCCAGGGCAATTGACCAGGCAACGGACTTTCGTTGGGATGTTGTCGTGCAGGATGACACACGTAGCTTTTTCAATGTGCGGTTATTGGATTGGTTGATCCGATCCGAGGTTGCCATGCGTGCAATGATCCAGCAAATTGACAGCAAGCTTTCCAAGCTTGCACAGAAGCTGCGTGAATCAGGCACCAAGAGCAATTGGCCACGCAAGGATACATAAGGTGCACTTAGCCCTCGACGGGGTTTGAACAAGGTGTGCGCAATGGACACATGCATTGACTGTTTCGCCAGCACGCGTCAAAATAAATCGCACACAAAGTTGAGCTTCAGCCGGGCGACGGCATTTCGACAACAGTAAAGCACCCTTGCAGGCGCCATCCAACCAAAGCTGACGACAGCTCCCTCAGACGTGGAAAGCCCGGGCGTGTGGTGAAACGCATCACATGTACCCAAGGCTGGTTCCGCGCATGCACTTTGTGAAGCTGTACCCCGCATGGCAAAAAGTTGCCACGGGTGCCAGACATGTATGTTTCCATTCGCGTGTATTCCTGAAGGGAATTGTGCAATAGCCAACCCAATCAGAGGCAATGGCTCATTGTTTCAAATCATTGTTTTGCTAGCGGGTGAAGCGTAGCATTTGCACCATGGTTTGCAACAGCGACAAGGGGGAATCCTCACAGCTAGTGCAACATGTGACGTGTTCACTCGCAAAGCGCGCGTGTCACTTGATTTTTTTTTGACAACAAACACCGGGGGGGCGAATGAGTAAAAGTTGCCCATTTACTCAAGTTTGGTGTTGGTTTTGCATTGGTTTTCGCAAGCTGCTTCGACCAGTCTCATGGCCCTTATAGCAATGGTGTTGGCATCGTTTTCAATGGTGCAGGTTGTGGCTGGCACTGGCACTGTCCGGCCTATACAGCCCCACCTGCATCAAAAGCTTCTGCGGAGTGGAAGCGGACAGGACATGTTGTAGATGGTGCGTTTCGAACAGCCTGGTTGCATTATGGTGGTGGTAAACAAGGCGTGTTTGCTCTAGTCCTGCAGGCGGGCATGATGTAGCCACCCTCGTGGTTAGCCATGTGCTTCACCAGACATGATGACGTGCAGCACAGCTCGGTTGCACCATGGTGGTGGTAAACAGGGGTGCTTGCTCGCTTCCCGCAGGTGGGCCCATGGGGCACGATGGCATATGTAGCCAATCAGCTATGAGGAAATGCAGTACAACATGTGTTGGCGCCAGAGCAGCGTAATGGTGTCGGCGCAGTTTGCTGTTGCTTCAACGCGTGAACGTCACCGCCACACATCGCCCGCGAGAGCGTGTAGATGGTGCGTGTTTCTTGTGTGACGTATGTGTACATGTTTGTGGCAAGGGCCAGGTTTCCAGCGATTGCAAAGCCATGGCAGCGATATCGTTGCCCTTCGTGGATGGAGGCCGCTATGTTCGCCGTGTGCATCATGACAACCATTCCACACGTACACCAAGAATGGTGACGCGATAGACGCCAACCCAACGACCTGATAGAATGCAACACACAACTCCATCATCCAAGCATAAAAACAGGCAGGTGACGACGTTTTTTCCGTTGTAAAACGTGCAGAAACAGCACAGCGACGAAACGGATATACCTCAGGCTGGACCACGCCACGAGCTGACATCTGGTCACGACCTCAGTCCTTTATGCAGGCGCGAGGACGGTTACCAATTGCAGCTTGCTACAGCAGAGGAAGTGTTACATTGACAGAGGCGGCAATACCGACGCCAGCTATCGGCCGCACCAGCCCCACAGCACGCGTGACTAAAGTTGATGTAGCAATCTGTTTGTTGCGCAAGCCCTTTACAATTGTGCTTGTCTTGTGTTGAGTTGTGACTCTGCTGTGGCTGAATATCGGGTCGGCCATGTTGGCTGTTTGCGGCAACTTGGAACCAAGTCACACAAGAGCACCAGCTCGGGCCGCTCTGGTGAACATAGCCGACAGCTGGGAACTCAGAGGGCAACGAGTGGTGCTAGACGGTGCAGACTTGTCAAGTGGCAGCGGTTCGTGAAGATGTCAGGGCATGTTTTGGGTAAGTATTGTACATATCGTGGCCCTGCTGCCAGTTCGACGGGATTCGAGTTTTGTGTCAGTACATACCGCAAGCATACCATACGCGCGCGACGAGCACGTACTCCAGTTTAGAATGCCGGTTCATCTTGCAGCCGATGGGGAAGAGCTTGACATTTTTCTGACTTGCTTTACCTTGCACGCATCATCATGCAGGAAGATGCGACGGTCGCCGCACTTGGAGGCAACCACGCTCAAAGACTCAGGTGTTTCGGTTTCCGCCCATGATCATGCAGGCTTGTGTTGATGTGGATTCCACCAATTCCTTGAAGAAGGTTTCATGCATGGTTTTTGAGTGGCGGCAACTATTGGCATTTAGACGATCACAACCTGCAAGCCCGCTCACCAAATCTTTGCCCGCCAGGCCCCGATTGGTAAGGAGGTGTGGCTTTCCCCATCAAATTTTCGAAAGACGCGAAAGCCATGTCGCACGCTCGGCATACGTCTCGCGGAGGAAGGGCAAACGTGAAGCCAGCATCGTGCCTGCAGCTGTCGGGACATGTATACCCGCGGGATGTAACCACCACCTTTCCACATGGGAATAAGAACACTTGGGCTGAAAGTTGGCCTGAAACTTGCTTCCATGAAAGCGGCCACCTGCGAGTTAGATCCACCCGAAGCAGAATCATTGCGGAATGTGTACGGATGTGATGAATCATGAGGAGAGCGCGGGCCGTGCAAGATATGTACTTGACACTGTTGGTCAACCAGAGTAATGTGGCAGTGCCATGTCACGGAGGCTGACGGATGGAAACAGCCACCTTCTTCGCACATGCACCAGCCGAGTGCAGAGGCGTCGCAAAGGCATCCAGTGCCACTTCTCCCCGTGGTTTTCTGTTTGGTTCATGATAGCTGGGGAAGGCATTCGTAGCATGCAGGCATCGGCGCCCCCACGTGTTGCATGTGGAGCTCGGCAAGTTGTTCTTGAATGCAGCAGAGCTTGGGATGGAGCTGGCCTGGTGCATCGGGCGCATCAGGGTACAGGTCAGGTAAGAGGCGGCTACTGCATGTTGGGCCGAAAGTCCAAGCAGCTTGATTTTTGATTGTTACGAGTATTTATCATGCAGTGGGCATGGTCCACTTGCAGAGGGTGCGCCTTGCTTGTGCTATCTTGCTTATGCTTGTGGCTTGGGTGGCAAGAGCCGAAGGGCTGCAGAACCATATTCCAGGTACGAGTCTGCGAGGTACTTTGTCTCTTTACATCCGAGCTCAGCTTGCGCCTCAGCACCCGATGTGCCTGCAGCGAGCCATGTGGTGCGGGTGTGTTGTGAGCATTTGGCTTCGCGGGCGAACAAGCGCACTGTTGACTGCAGCAGTTTGGACACGGGATGGGTGGCACCTGGGTGCATGGCGGCATGGCAACCAGATCTTGCAGTTAGACAATGCGCAATGGAGGTGCCTCTTCCTGTGGTGCAGTGGCCCCAAGAAGCGCTGCGCCCTTGAACGAATTTTTTTGGCGGCGGTAAGCATATGCTGAGTTTAACGCACGGGGTCACTAGGGCCCTCTCGGGTCTGGAGCCTACAGCAAGAGAGATCCATTGTGGTGTTGGGAGAGATTTGGATATCTGGCACGGGCTGTGAAAACTGCTCCAAGTCACTTCAGCAAACAAGATGCGCATTGATATTTGACAAATGTGCAGGCATGGTCACACTGTATGATCGCAGTTGCGGTGCTTGGTCGGTTGAGGCCGCGACCAAAGCCGCATGCAAACTACATGGCGTCCTCGGCGAAAACCGCTACTGCAATGCCGCCGGCTCCGCAGACAGGGTTGAAAAATGTTGAACAAGGTTGAGGCCATGCACAGCCGTAGTGCCTTTCGAACAGAACGATAAAGCCATGTGTGATTGTACGCTTGGACAACTTTTTTGGTCTTCTTGCAGCAGGTCCAAGGCGCGCATGGGCTAAACATTGCCATGACACACGCGACAATCATGATGAATGGATTTGCCAATATCGCTTTTACTTACGACGGCAGGGTGGAACACTAGAAGCGGGAAAAGGTTTTCAAAATTATCATCACTTTTGCAGGGCAGTACAAAGACAATTTATTTGTCACAACCCGCCGAGTTTCACTGAAGGTCTGGCATCTACGACCGGCAGGAATCTGTCGAGATCCAGGAAAAGCTGGAAATGCAGGTGGACACTCAGCTGCAATTTGGCAATTAGCCAAGATCTGGTGATTTTGGAGGGGATTGAGCCAGGCACCTGCGTGAGCACGGGTAGGCACACCCATATGTTTTGTTTTTGTTCAGACGCATCGCGCTTTTTGTGTCATTTGCAGCCTGGCTTGGAGAACTGCATCTCCATAGGTAAAGCTCGCGTCAGAAAGGGGTTCCTAGAGGGCGGTAGGCTTTGCTCACCTGTTCTAAGCAAGTTCTGCGGGATTGCAGCTGAGAATAGCTTTCCAACTACAAGAGGGCAGCCAATGCCACCTGCATCAGGATGGATTGGATTCTCACTTCGTGCTGTTCTTGTGGCACCTTGGTGGCAAATAGTGCCAACATATGGTCACGCGCTTGCTGGCCCTCCACACCCATGGTCTACCCTCCCCTGTGGGTGGCTGTGGTTGGGGACCCTCACTTCCTGCTGTGGGGTGTGGTTGGGGTGGCCCCGGGTCTGGTTTCGGTTGGGTGGGATGAAGAGACATGACTTGAGGTCTTCCCATTCCTCCTGTGGGCGTGGGGGTGTGGGTGTGGGTGTGGGTGGGTGGGGGGGTCTCACAAATCGAGAAATTACGTAGGCCTTGTAAGTTTATATGGCATGGGCATGAGAGAAGATATTGACATCGATTAAATAGGGTCGCCTATAGATGTGTAGATATAGAGACGTAGAGATATAGAGATGGATTATCAGGTCTATGCAGCCTATGCAGTGTTTCTGAGATCTTCAGAGGGTCTTAGAAGGACACAACATAAGCTATTCCTGGTGGAATATTAGAAGGGTTGAAATACCCAAGTCTACCACAGTCCAAAGGATCGTGCCCCAAACTGGCGCATCCCTATAAGAGTCGGCATGTTTGGAATCTTGTGCACAGAGTCAGACTCCCAAGTGATGACAGTCACGAAGATGGTGCCTTCCAGACACCCAACCTTTGTCACTGTTGGCACTTTTCAGATTGCGAAGGGGCAATGGGCGGGGGTGCCCTGGAACGCCAGACGCCCAACCACATATCGCCATATGTCCCTGCATCGCCCCTTACTCGAGGTTTGGAGATGCTTTCCTTTCGAGCATCCCTTTGCTGAATGCAAACCGGTCCAATCCAATCAGCTTCCTTAGTTATAGGCGTGGTCCTTACATTTACGACTCATGGTGTTTGGGCACAGGTGCCAGCGGAGATCCTTACTAGGGGAGTCGACAGCCCTGCACTTGGCATTTCAACACACCATAGGTGTGAGCTCTAGAACTTTTCAGCCGAGTTCTCAATTGCTTGAGGGAGCTTGCAAAAAATGCTGCTGCAAGCATACGCGGCATGCTGGACCCCAGTGACGTTGCCGCCTGGAGCGGCCTGGAGTAAGGTGCTGTTGGGCTATCGGCCCATTCCTTTGCGAGATTCGAGCCTTTACTCCCGTACCCTGGCTGAAGAAAGCGGCTGCCAGCATTTCAGGACTGTGTCACCTTTCGTGCCCGCCGTGGCAGCCGCAAATTCAGATACTGATAAAGGATCGTGCAGGGCTGTAGCTGCAGAAAGCTCTGATGTCTCTGAACCAGCCCCAGGTTGGGCTGCATGGGACATCTCCGACTTGGAGGTATGACGGGTAGAAGGGCCAAGAAGAGGGAATCGTCACATATAAGGCTCTGAGATAAGACTCATGAAATGGTTGCGCAGCTGGTGGACGTTGAAGACGCCTAGATTTCAATCCATGCTCCTCCTTGGGTCCTATGCTGCGTTCCCCGAGCCAGGCAGCCCAGGAACTTGCCACCATCAGCCTCTGTCTCCGCGTCACTGCGCCGCCGGAGCACCCAGAACTATTAAGAGCTGTGGGCTCCGCACAGTCTGGCGCAGTTTCAAGAGGATTCATTGCAGCGGCGATTATGCAAGAAGCACGTGCATCAGGCCAGCGCAGATTCGCTTAGCACACCTCTCCGACGTCAGAGAAACTGGGCTCGGGGACCAAGTGGGTCGACCATGTTGATGCGCAGCCTGCTTGGGGGTTTTGCCGTTTGCATCACGCGGTCCCCATACACACCTTGTCACAGGCTGGAGGACACAGCTAGGCTGAATCACCTCAGAAAGCCTGGGGCGTCGATCATTGCAAAGAGGCCGTATATTTTTAAGCCACGGTTTCCTGCGAAGCTGAGATTCACACTGAACTGGAGCGGGAGCCCTAGCAGCCGTGTCCTTCACTTCGTACAAGTGCTGCAAGTTTCGGGGAATGCCCGTCTTCTCCTTTACACCTACAAGGCTGTGGGTGCATGCGTCATTCAATTGCGGTTCTGTTACCTCAGGCGAACCACTTGGCTCCCCGGCTACGGCGTACGCTGCTCGAGCCTTGCTACTCGTGCATGTGGCCAGAAGCAAGGATTGTAGGTGTTCTCAAGCTATGCAACTGAGGTGTCCATACACGCGCCGGGGGCAGCAGTGGTCTGGCAACCTGGGGGAAAACAGCATGCCATACGGCACAAGTCTATGCGACAGGGAATGATAGTTGAAGGTCTGCAGGAACCAGAGTGCTGAGGCCCTATGGCGGAAGATGACATCAGATCATGAGGTTTCACTCGGTGGATTACTGCTGCCGTCTCAGATGAGTATTTGGTCATGGACCAGTCAGTTTGAAGCCTTATTCATGCATCTTCATGCTTTGGTGTTGGTAGTGGCTCTGTAAATTTGTGATCTGCTGAGGCCAGGGAAAACATACATGGTGGACATCACAGGGCTGAACCAGGCCAACGCGGTATGCCCGGATTGGGGTTCAGGGCGGACGCCAGGTATCACCAGGGCCTCATGGTAAAGCACCACCACCTATCAGCTCATTCCGCACAGACGTTTACCAGCTCGCCACCATTGTATGGGAAGAAGGTTACAGACCAGTTACGGAGGTGCAAGCTGGTGTTGAGCATGCACCTCTCCGTTTCTACAATTTGCACCAGCCATGGCAGCAATGCAGTTTGAAAAAAGCTTCGTCAACACCAAGCCCGCAGGCTGGATGGGGCGATGGCCTCACGCTGGAAGCATCCACACGCGCGACATGCGGGGCTCTTGTGAAATACAGGGCAACCTAATTGTAAACTATTTTCAGTTCATGTTCGACTTTAACTGGGTACGGTCGCAACCATCCACGGTGTCCTTGCAGATTTGCAAAATTGAGAAGTTTGTCTGTTGCCACAGTTCATGTAGCTTGGAGGGCCGGTTAGAACCGAGTCAGCTTGGTTTCTGCTTACACATGCCGCGGCGAAGGCAGGTTAGGCCTTCAGAGCAGCGGTTCAAGGGTAAAAGGGCCGATTATTATGACTTCCGTTGCCAAAAGGTTTCACAAATCCCATGTTTCCAGGACGTCTGCTTGCTTGCATGTGCCAGCTGTTACATGCGGAAGCGGGTAATCGTTATGACTTCTGCTGTTGAGTCGGAACGGGCGGTTCCTTGCAGGAGTGCTAGCAAAACTGCTCTTATCATGACTTCGGTGTTCGCCTGTAAAACCACATCACCTGCTGAAACATCAGTGCATCAATGTCAAATCTCATGTCACTGTCACAAGAATTTCATACAGCTCATGAGGCTTGGACCTGGATGCGGAAACGGAGGAGGAAAGGGAGTCTGACGAACTTGTCGGGCTCTTGGAAGCTCAAGTTCTCCAGTTGAGATCACTAGCAGCGCCAAGCATATGCCATGACAGTCTTGCATATTACAGGCCTCAACACCAGAGCAAGCAGACAAGCAAGTTGTGCTCAACATGTACGGACTCCTTTGTTGCGCAGCCATTTTTCGCGGGCCTTGTCACGGTATTTCTCTTGGACAGCCGTAAGCCATGAGGAGCACCTTGGTTGCGTTACTATGTGGTGCAGCAACTGCCTCGAACCACACACTTCGAGCTGGCACCGCCGCAGCTGCTCCCATTGTCATACAGGGCAACATGCTCTTCAATGCGGGCACGGGCGAGCGCTTCTTTGCCAAGGGGATTGCGTACAATCCCCGAAATGGTAATGTCGGGCAGGTGCTTGGAGAAAAGAAGCCAGAGTGCAAGGCGGGCACCCCCAAGTTCCCGCCTCTGGCTTACTATGGCGACCCTTCAGCCGACGAAATGGCAGACCAGTTCACAGAGTACTTGCCCTTGATCAAGAATCTGGGAGCCAACACCATCCGCCTCTACAACATAGACCCCGAGAAGTCACACAGGAAGTTTATGGAGAAGGCTGCGTCTCTGGGGATCTATGTGCTGGTCCCGCTGACAAGAGGTGACTGGGGCTTTTTGCCGGCCCTGCCCAGCCCGCAGTGCTACCACGCCGACCTGCCCGGTTGCATAGCTGCAGTCTAGACGCATATAAGGGTTCAGCTCAAGCAGCAAGTCATGGATGAAGACATGAGAGAAAGCTCGTCAAGTCGCAATTGTTTTGCATCCAAAGCTGCCGCTAGAAGTGCGATCTGCTGAATCCAGCTTGGCGCTGCAGATTACGGCCACGTTGGTTTGAATTTGTTGACCTCGGCCAAGCTCATCGTGGACCAGTTCAGCCAGTATGAACCTTGATCGGAAATTCCCTTGAGATCAAGCCTTTGACCTGAGCCTTACAACTGCTCATGTCCCAAATCAATTCTCTTTGGCATGCAAGGCGAACACCTTGATGTTCGTTGTTGGTAACGAGATCGAGCTTTTGGACAAGGATTCCAATTGGCAGCCTCTAACCCTGGAAGTTTAACTGAGCAAGCCATCAAGCTAATTGGGCCTGGCGCCAGGTGCCGGCCTGGCCGCTGCCCCACTTGCCCACCCAGCTATCAAGTGAAAGCCAAGCCCACCCCAGCCCTGCTGACACTGCTGATTGAGAGAAGTGCACGAAAAAGATATATCCTTGTCACCTCGTTTTCTTTTCGGTTTTGAAGACCCTGTTCTCTCTACGTTAACTGAAAGAGGGAAAAGTGGAGTCCCAATTGAGCTGATGATGTTCCTGTACGAGGCGCGCGCGCGCGCTCGCCTCGTACAGGAACATCAGCTGCACATGGGCTTGATTGGGACCAGGAGGGGTCAAAAACCCAAGGAAAGCCATCAAAGATGATATGGTTCTTTTTGCAGGCTGACCATGTTCTAGCCCACAATGGCATTTCTGTGGTATTTTCATCCACAAACATTGCCCACAGCGTGTATTTTGAGCGTTTTGTTGGGGTTTATAGCGCATTTTAAGTGCCCTGCAGCCCCCCAAGAGCCAGCATCATGAGCATCACGGTGTCTGTTTGGGTCCCCCAAAGAATGCCCAAAACCCTCCGTAGCGTGAGGGGAAGCCTCAAAAACGCAGCCAAAAATCATCTTAATTCTCGACCCCAAAAAACACACCTCCAGGGCCTCCAAGGGAGGGGTTCGGCGGTGGCTAGGCGCGCATCCGCACTGGACTATGACGACCAGGCCGGACTTAACAGCCTCCGGCTCAGTCCGCCGACCCAGGCGGAGAAATTGCGAAAGCTAAACCCTAAACCTTGAGGGTTTTCAGCGGCTGGCACGAGACCAATAGGCGCAATTACATCAGTCCAAGCTAGGCGGCCGGGACTCAGCAGCTTTGCTGTTTTCAGTTGCCGCGGAAATCAATCGGCACAACAAGCCAGGTTGCAGGGACTGTGCAGGACCAACACTGCATTGTTGTTGCAGAAGTGTCCAATCCTTGCTGAGAGCCTGGCGTGGGCGGGCCATGATCATTGGGACCCGGCCCCAGGGTTTTGAGGCCCGGGCGCCAATTATGCGCGGAGAAGTCGCGACAGCTAAAACTAAGACCCTAAACCTTCATGTTTCGACTCAACAAGATTAGTTCAAACTAGGCTGCCGGGACTGCGCGCAGGAAATGAATCGTTGCAACAAGCCTGGTTGCCGGGACCGTGTCAGAACCAACACTGCATTCCATTTGTCCAGTTGGGGTGGCCCCTGATGAGCATGCTCGCAGCCCCCAGCCTGACACCCAGACCATCCCAGATCCCAGACCTTTGGACCTCTGCTATGCTGCCACGAAATTCACAACAAGTAGGTGCCAGCTTTGGCACCCGGGCGCAGAGGCTTGGGGCCAGGTTTCAGGGGCTTGGGGCCCGGGCCTCCACAACCTCAATTTTCGCTGCGGGGAAGCGCAGGGGGTTTAGCGCTAAGGGAGAAAAGAAGAGGGCCTCTCCGTCTCCTGAAACCATCCAACATGCCCCCCAAGGTCGGCAGATTAAGCAAGCAAATGGCAGACAACATTTGGAGTATTCTAAGGTAAAGATTACTTTGCGTGGAGCCTGTTTCCAAAAAGATCATGCGCATGTGCAGGAGGGTATGGCGGCCTACCCTTGCGTGCCTTGCAGCAATTTCTGAGCCATCTTGTTCCAGTTGGTCATGACACCGTTATGAGAGCCTTGTTGTCCGTGTACGCAAGCAGAAGCGCAGAGGTGAAGGCGCTCACTCGCGACATCAAGCGCTACCAGAAAGAGAAAGGCTACAGGAAGCACGATTCAGCTTCACATGTCATGACACGGCTGGCGTTTGTTTTGCATCGAAGTTGCTGCAGTGGCTGTGACCAGAGGACGGTCCCTCTCATCTACTCGGACAAGGATCAGGGAAACAAGGACAGACGGGCCAATGCCAGTAATGCGACAAAAAACATAAGCCCACAGTCTTACGGTCTGCGATGTTGCAAGGACCGCGTGAACATTGCCAACTACTTGACCTGTGCCCTGGAGAGTCCTGATGATGCAGTAGCTCGTCAAAAGAATGCTTGGGGCTTGGGGTATATTCCTTGTAACAGAGTTCATTCATAGTTTTTGTTGGCGGAGGTGTTTGAGTCCCAAGTTTAGAGCAGCTCCCACCACCCCTTTCAACCTGTGCTTTGAAGCCCCCACCTGGCATGTTAAGTCCATAAAAGCTCTTCGCTTGCTCCAGGTGGATGCCTTTGGTCTCAACGCCTACTCATGGTGCGATCCAGCCTACGACAGCGGCTAGACGCAGTGAAGTTCATACCTGGAGGTTTTGCCGTAGTATCCAGGCCTCCAACAACATCAAGCTTTGGCATGTATATCATATCTGATTCCGGCACTTGCACCAATTTCAAGCTATGCCTGGGGCACAAGCCTAGTCAGGTTTTCGGTTCTCACCATACAAGTCGATTGCTGACGATTTCACGTCCTTCTCGAAGCACCTTAGCTTCAAGGTTCAGCCGCCTTCCCACGTTTGGAGATGTGAGATGACACTGCAGATTGTTGGGCATGATCATGCCATGTGGCTCATGAAAGCTGGTGTGTATGAGGCCCTTCATGTTTACGGAGTTCGGCTGCAACATCGGGGCTTGGCAGCGACCGGACTTAAAATTTCGCTGGGCCGGAGTAGCTGCATCATGTTGCTGTACCCACCCCACCACGTCAGCTCTCAGAATCAAGAACCAGAAAACCAACATGCCACCAAGCTGCATCCCAAGTGCATATTTGGAGCTGTTGGCACTTACTGAAGCTCCTCTCCCAGGTGGTCCTGCCCAGCGTACAAAGGTGGCCGTACATGGCCGCAGGCGATCAAATACTAAAACCGGAGGTAATTTGGGCCCAAATGGGTTTGGTTTCTACATCGATACTTAGGGCACAGACTGCAGTTTGAGCCACTTGGACCTCAGGGTTTGCAGCCTGGGGCTTGAGGTTTAGGGTGTGGGCTTAGGGATGCAGAGTTTAGGGCTGATACGCTTAGAACCTTAGGGTTTTGTCTAGAGTCTAGACCTTGCTTGAAAGCGAGGGGGGACTAAAACTCGCTACCACTGCAGCATCTGGGCAGCGTTTGGGCATGCGTGACGGTTCGAGCCAGGTTGGTGTCATGATGGATGAGATGAGCGACCTCGTTAGTGGAGCTGTGGCGTTTGAGCGGCCAGGCAGAATTCATTTCAGCTGACTATTTTGAGGGCTGAAGTACCTGCAATATGCCTTGCCTCAGCTCTTGCTTGTATCGGTCAGTCCGCATTGCGGGTGTCAAGACACGAGTCTCGCAGAAGAAGTGTTCCTGCAATGGTTGAGGTAGCTTGGCCCCGACGGGCCATAACCACATGAAAGCAGATCTAGGTGAAGTGGCTCATACACCCATTTGCTTCTATGATGCATTTCTACCGAAGCCTGTTTGCCAGCTCTAGGTTCTCCATGGAGAACAATGAGTTCGGGCTGGTCCTGACGCCAGGATTCCTGCAAGGTCAGAATGAGATCAGGTTCACCGACAGCTACTATGCTCTGCAGAAGGCATCCCGGATTTCAACGCATTTGGCTTTTGTGTGTACTTGCACTGTAGCACGTGCATTGCTTCAAAGCGTGTCCCTACAGCCTTCAGGAGTTCAAGGGACACACCGCCAAAGGATTCGCGCAGCCAACGCGATCAGCTTCTCAGGCTGCACTGATGAATACCTGGGCCAAGCACAAAGTCAAGAAAATCCAAGGCGCCATCCCAATGCATCTCCAAGGAGATGGCCAACGAGATGCAGCAGCGCCACCATGCACCCAGCAAGCAAGTTTGGTGCCATCACACCATGCTCCAGTAGGATTTGAGAAACTTCTGCTACAAATGCACACCCCTGGCTTCCATCTTCGACTGTCTCAATCCTGGACCTGATTTGGCGGCGTCAGCCACTGTTAAGTTAGCGATGCTGCAACAACAGGCAGTCAACCTGTGCCGCCGAACATCTCTTTTCGCTTTGCACAGGTGAGCCAGATCTCGGACTGGTCAAGACTTCCGTCGACCCCGGTAATGCCGGAGACAGTCTTGCCATGAGGTAGCATGTAGACATGTAATTCAATGCTCGCATGTTTCCACTTTCAGGATTTGAGGCCTTTGCTAGGCCGCTAGGCCGGGCAGTCTGAAATTACAGGCTGCTGAGGCACCCACCCGCAGGCTCACAAGAAGCCCAGTGCTCGCAGGCTTACAGGGCACAGGCAGAACTAGTTCGGGTGCGAAGTCTGCAAGCGATACCAGTCACGCATATATCATATCCCAGATTTGATTCCTGCACCAGTTTTGCCCATGCGAGCACCTAATACACACTGCTTTAGGGGAGTTTTTCTTATCCCTACTTTTGCGCTATGAATTCATGGCCAGAAGCCGCCGTAAACCGGATTACGCACTACAGGAATCCGGCAGGCGGACCCATCGCAGCTTCTTGATACAGAAGTGGTGAAATGATGCTGCGGCTGGTGTGTGTTCCTGATTCTATCTTACAAGCCGACATTGCATACTCTGTCCCGGCGGTTTGAGGGTGGATACGCAGCTGTAGTCGACAGCGTTATCTGAGGTTCCCCAGGCAAATCGACATGGAGTCACCCACCTGTGACGAAGGACTCCGTCTGCCGACGCTATTTATCAGCTTGGCCTTTTGTAAGTGCTTGTAGCGGCTAAAGTCAGCATAAGATAGGTCGCAGTTGGTCCTGGCCAATACTGGAAGAAGCTTGACATAGTTGTGGCAATGTCCTAGCAGTTCTCCTGTATAATGGCTTGCTTCGGTGCGCTGCTATACGTCTATGTGTCGCTTCCAGATGTCGTGTTTTCATCCAACTTCAGGACCCACACTTTGTCATGAGAGTTGCAGCAAAGAAACTGCAACCGGCACTGCTGTATTTCCATTTTCACGGGATGTCCTGTAGGCCTTTGCTTCGTACCGTTGCTTATTGGTGTGCATCTTCGCTAAATTACTTTGGAGTCGGTTACCGCACTGCTTGCAACGGCCATTGACGCAAAGGGGACCAAAATGAGTTGCAGGCGCACGCATATGGAGAACTTGGTTGTTGTGTTTGTGTTTGCGCTAGGTTGTCAGAAAATGACAGCAGCTCATGACAAGTGATTGCATGCTGGCCTTGCAGATCGAAAGCCTCTCACACATTTTAGAGGAGGTTTGGCATCCGCACTTGTTGCGAATGGCATGTGAGTTGAGTCAGCATGAGATTTCAATTTGGAATCTGGAAAGTATGTTTCCCTAGCAGCAGGCAGTCGAGTTGCTGCAGACAGATAAAGCTCAAACGAGGCATAACAAATGCAGAATAAATTTGGAGCCATGACCTTCACGCCTGCCGGCGTCCGAAGTCAAAGCCGAGAGGCAGGGTGCTACAGGGACCTGAGCTGTTTGCGCACTGTTAAAAAGGTTTCCTGCCTAATCGCCAGGCATGCTTTGAAGGTATTCAATGAATGCCCAGTGTGCTGTGACCGGATGAATGGCAGTATATCTTGTGGACGCCATTGGAAAAACGCTTCTGCCTCATGTGTTGCAATGCATCGCAGGTCCCAAAGCAGACATGACGGAAGAGGCTCGAGCATCTTGCAAACTGCCACCGGACTGGCTGCAACACCACGCCGTCTTTCGCCTTGGTTGATGCTTGAGTGGCATGTAGTAGGAGCCAGCCATGAGCAACCACTTCGCTTCGCTGCATGACCTTGTCCGTCATGTCCGTTTATGCTTGGCTGCTTTTGCCCCCACGCAGGCAGCCCAGCATGTGGACGCTATGTTCAAGCCTTGGGGGTGTCTTGCTGTAATGATCAAGTCAGTAATTCTCGCACCAGTCGACTACGAGCCCACAAAGCAATTCAAGTAAAGGCTCGCAGTGCCGCTCACGCGTCGCATGGCCGTGCCTGCCCCAGTTAACCTATCGCGATCTTCCAGCTTCCGCCAGTATCGAATGCTTCGGATAGTCAAGCTTGTGGATCTATCTATCTTTCTGTGATTTTCTATGTTCTTTCTTTTTCCCCACACACTCAACCAGCTCTATGTACATCTGTATTATTACATTTGCATATAAGTGCACAACTCTGTCATTGCGCATGTAGTTGTGAAAAGGAAGGATTGCTTGCCACATCCATAGAGTAGTCAAGCTAAGCCGCCTTCACGCTCATGGACTGTTCTCAAAGGTTTTGAGAAGGTCCCGCATTTGTTGGCACAAGTTGGCATGCAGTCATGTTATGATGGGTGGCAGGTTCCTGGGAAGCACATTGTCTGCGGCACCCGTGCGAACCACACAGCCTGTCAGGCTGCGTTCAGATTCGAAACGCGATGCGTGTACGGGTATCAGTTACTTCTCCAAAAGTTCCCAGAACTGTACGCTGTAGCATGTCATGACTGGATGTGGCGCCTAGGGCAAATTGGCATCAGTCGTGTAGGACACATGTGATGCACGATGATTATTGGTGGGAATTGGGTTGACCTAGCAGTTGATGAAGTTTTGATTCCTAGACTTTTTTAGGGTGTTCACTCCTCAGCCCTGCAGATTTAGACCAGGAGTTTTCCTTTCAGACCGAATTGAGCCACCATAGCAAGCCACCGACATCACGCTATCATGGGTTGAGGTGCTTTGCTGACTCGGAGTCCTCACACATGCAGTGATCATGTCAGCCTCGCAGCAAATCTGCTGGCTGGGTGCTGCTACGGTGTCAACATCGTGCAAGTCGGCATCGCGAAAAGCCATGATGCTCACAGACGCGGGGACTTCAGCAAAGAAGTAGAAAGCACAAGCTCAGCTGCACAAATTTGCATGCACCTGCTAGACCCTACTGACAGCACTGACAATCACTGACAGGAAGTAGGCCGGACAACCTCAGGTTTTTCCCTTCAAGATACATTGCATTCACTGTCCAGGCACCAATTTGTCCTGTCAGCTGATGATCTACATGATCCACTTCTAGACCCTAAGGTCTTTTTGTCTGATGCACACCAATGCTTTGATGCTGCACGGCTGCACAGCCACATATGGAGCAAGAATGACCCAGCAATGGCATGGGACTGAAGGGGCAGCTGACGAAGCTCTGAGAGCCTTGGACTGCACGGCTTAGGAACCAGAGCCAACATTCAATGCCACCTCACTGCCGTACTGGCCTCGAGCATATGAAGGTTTGAAAAACTTCAAGCTTCAAGCCTGGACCGGGCCCAAAAACATTGGTAAGATCCAAACCTTGCAATGCTTGAATCCAAGCCGCCGCAGTGCACAGTAGGATTCAGGACATGAAGGAGTTGTATCATTGGCCACGATTTGCGACCGGCCTTGGGACATGAATCATTTTCTTTCACGGGCTTCTCGTGCACGGCAAACTATGACAGTCATAGACATGTAGATTGGACGTTGAGAGGCACCGTCTTCGCCGAGACCGAAGTGCTCCTCGCAGAGCTAGCCAAACTTTGGCGGCGTCCAGAGGTCTCCCCAGAGGCTGCCGTCAAGACTCCACTTCTCAGTCTCTCATGTCCAATTCACACGATGCTCCTGCCTGAGCCAAACTTTTACGCACTTCTCCAACTTCTCAGGAGGCAGCCACGCGCGCCAATGGGGTGCGGACAAAGCTAGGCGGCACGGTGCTGTGGGATTCGGGGCTTGCAAAGCAGCAGACGCTGCCAGAATGTGGACTGGTCGTAGAAGGGCTACAGATACGTCCTTGAGGGTTGGCTGTCATGGGTCAGGCTGCAGGCTTTCCGTAGTCTCCCATCCGACGCCTCCGAGATGGTAAGGAAGAAGAGTTTTCGTTTTGGGTTCTCAGAGATTTCAGAAATACGTTTGAACGATCTGACTCCATGGCCACATACGGCCACTGATTGATTTGTTGTTTTGTTTGGATGCTGACCGGGTGATTCATGTGACTACTGTAAAACGCCATTATGAAATTCGCTCATTTCAATTCACGGATGTATTGTTCCCAGAGTTCCATTCCTAAAGCTGGGCAGTTCTTGCAGGTCCCATCCTGGAAAGCGAGCGCAACTGGATCCAGAAAAACCGCGACAAGCTTGGCAAGGCCAGGCGTAATACGCATGCAAAGAACATAAGTCTTGTCAAGGGCACCGCATGCAGCTCCAATGCGCTGCTGGCGCGAAGAAGCAACCCTTTTTCATATATAAAATCTAAAGCCGAGTACATCTTGGCAGTGGCTGGTTCCTGGTCCGCTTTCCTCAAACTTTTCAGGGAGCGTTTGAGTTCGCCCAGGCCCTGGAAGAGGCATCCAAGCTCGCCGCGGAGGTTGGCGAGGTTCCCCCAGTGAAGCAGGACGCTTTCTTGCATGGGCTGTTGAGGCAGCGCGCCGGAAATTCATGGAAATTTGGCGAAACTGATAGCACGACCTTGATTTGCACAATGTTTTTCCTCCCGCCGCAGTAATCTTGCATGGGCTGTTGAGGCAACGCGCCGGAAATTCATGGAAATTTGGCGAAACTGATAGCACGACCTTGATTTGCACAAAAGGTTTTTCCTCCCGCCGCGGTAATGTTCGCACATGTGACATGTCCAATGCTGACGACTATGTCCCAAACAAAGTAAAAACAGGGACCCAAGACCTTGAGACATGTATGTATGCTGCTTGTAGGCATCCATCTCGCAGACTCCCAGTAGTGACGTGTCCGACGGTCGAAATTTCGGATTTGAGCCCGGTGTCTAATCATATAGAGGTTGTGAAGGGGGTCGGGCGGCACTTCTCACTTATGACCTCCATTTCGTATCATTTCGTTATTGCTTCAGCTTCGGAATTTGTAGGTCCTAAGTTTCATGTAGAGCCAGCATGGTTTTGCTGAGAAGTTGCCTCAAAGAGCAGCATCACAGAATGTTCACGAAGTTGAGTTGATGTCATTTGCACATTTTCTTTCTTCAGCTGCTTGGAATTGTGCGTCATCAGGCCAAAGGTATGGATCTGAGGAAGAAACGGCAGTTTTGTTCAAGATCAGTCGCGTGGAAGGCTTCAGGTTCAGGGCTAGTTGCCCTCACTTGCACCATCAAGGTAACACTATGGCCAGCTTCTTCCTTGTCTGAAGGCTTTGTAAAACCCCTCGTGGTCCTCCCACTCGTGTGTTGCGAGGAGACATCTACGCTTGTCGAGCAGCGCGCTGGGGTAAAAGCAACAATTGAACGTTACTGTGGCATGATTAGTGCTACCCTGTCATGCAGCCGCTGCAGCCAATGAGGGCAGAATGCCGCGCAGCATACTGCATGCTTTGCACATGGCTCGTTGCGGTCTGTGGCTTCGAAGCCTTGAGCTAAGGTTTGGAGAAGGCCAAGAAAAGGCAAGGTACAGAGATTCAAGCCACTTGGACCCATCACTTTCTGTTTTTTTTCCTGGCTGACTAGTGCTACTTCAAGACTCTTCCTTCATGAGCCGAATGGTCATATCGAGCACTTCTTCCAAGCCCGCCGGCCAACCTTAGTCGCTTCCCGGATCGTAGCATAATTTCCCATCATCTTCATGTGTTTTTGCAACAGAACTATCCACCTACCCTGGTTGTGCTTGACAGGAGCTGCGCGCCAAAGTGGCCAAAGAGTGCAAGCGATTGAACCTGGAAGACTCAGAATTCGTGCTCCAGAGTGCAAGACATGGGGGCTTTGGCTTTGGCTATGCAAATCTGCTGGGAAGGTTGTCTGTAGACGGAGCTTTCTGACTTGCATGTTGGATGTAGATGGACTCCAATTCGCCGGGGATCTGGACCCAAAGCCTATATCCAAGGTCGTAGACGACTCGCTGACTGGAGGTGCAGCTGTGAAGGCCGGTAGTAGGGCGCAGAAAGGGAACACCTGAGATCCTTTGGGGTTAGCGTGCCCAGCTTGCTCAGCAACAAAAAAGCTGTCTGCATCGTATGTTCTTTGTGGTTGTGAGGCCTTGTAGCCCATGCACGGGTCCAGTGTTTTCTTTCCGGGTCGGATTCGGCGACGTCCAAACAAAAAAGTAGCCCTATTGGCGCTCTGAGTCTTGCTATGCATTCAGCAAGGGAAGTGACCGCGTGGAGTTGTAGAGGCAAAGGCGATTCAAAACCAGAAGCTGAGTTGCTTAAAGATCTTAAAGGCAAAGGACCGGGACATAGTTTCACTCCTGGCCCTGCAGCTTGAACCTTGGCTCCTGCAAGACCAGAAGATTTCCACCGGACTGCTAATCTGTGCGAGGCTCTGAAGCATCAGCTCCAACGCTTGGATGATGCCCCTTGAGTCTATGTTGCTGGAAGGTTTTCTCGGAAAGATTGAAAGGGGGCTATCCTGGACTGATGTCTGTGCAGGTTGAGGTCAAGAAGCCTTCTGACCCTAGCTGTGAATGAAGACCGCATGAGCAGGATGTCATAGTGCCAGCACTGAAAAGTTGGGGGAGGGTTTGGCCGCCTTCTTATTACTTAAGATTTTTAAGCACCTCCACAACCGGAGGTCATGCACGAGCGCGTGGATGCTGTTTTGGCTGCTCGAGGCCATTCTGCAAGATGTTAAGGGGTTTGATTCAAGGAAGGAGAAGCATGCTGAGTACATGCAGGTCAAGACTCAGGACAGTAGCTATCCGAACGCGCAGTTGGCACTTAGAGCTCCATGGCACTTAGCATGCGAAGGTCGCATCCGGGACCTGGCGAGCTCACTGGGAGAGGCCAGATCAAATTCAGCTCAGCTGTTGCGAGCCCGGAAATGTGACTAAACAATCTGCGCCACATTATTCTGCGCGATCCGCACTTTCAAACGAGGGTGCCGGTTTGGTCTGGTGCGTGTGATTTGCTTGTCAGCTTAGAGTCTAGCATAGAACTTGTGCAAGATCTCCTCCGGGATTGTTTGTTTTTTACCTTTTTTTCCCCTGCAGCAAGGGCCAGTTTCCGTATGTGACAGACAGGAGGGAACGACGGAAGACTTGATGCGCAGCGGGAGAGGGGAAGAGAGATAGAAAGAAATCAAGACAGCAAGAAGGAAATAACAACAGAGAAAGAAAAAACAAAAAAGACAGTGTGAAAGGACAAGAGAGAGAGAGATAGAGAGAGAGGGCTATGTGTGTGTTTAAGGCTACCCCACCTGTGGCAAACGCACCTCCTGGAGCACCAAGTGTTCAACCACCATGGCCAAAGAGAAGGGATCTGCACGTAGTGGGAGATATCTGGTTGATGAGGTATATCCCCCACAAGCAAACAACCATGGTGACAATACTTTTGTCAGAGTTGCAACAAAGGACCTAAGATGCACATCCGGCGAAATAGTCTACCTTAGCAGTTTTCTGGGTACATATTAACCAACGGTCCGAAGCAACACGTTATCCAAACCAGCTCCACAACCACCCTTAGTTCAGTTAGAGGCCTTTTGTTGTAATAAATGTGGAGCTGGCAAAGATCTTCCAGGCAACGCCCTAGGAAGTCAGAGGGGTGAAACAGACTGAGTAGCCCAACACGGGCTGGGCAGCGACGCCCAGGGGAGGGCCCTGGAGCCTTTCCCCATAGCCTGAACAAAAGAAAGAAAGAAAGAGAGGGCTATGGAAGCCATTTTGGCTCAAGTCTCCTGCCGCGCGTCTCCCATTGGGAGGGGCGCACCGAGCGCCGGCCCTTGTTAGGGATGGGGGGCTTCCCTGTTCCTGACTTGGGTGGACGTGCGCGAGGTGGGGGAGGCTTGAGGCCTCCTGCTGAAGCCTTTTTAGCTCAGGCTTGCTAGTATCCCGCTGCCCCTCTCCAGGGAGTATAAGCAATCTTTAGGGAGGACCATTTGCCTTTCGAGCTCTGGAGTATCCACTAGCCTTATGAGATTTTGTGTGGCACAGCCTGTAGCTTCCGACATTCGCACTTCTACTCTTGGGGGAATTTGGACGTAAGCCCCTGCCTGGAGAGATAGGGAGAATGCAGGAGAATTTTTCAAGCAGTTTTGGAGTTGACTTTAGGTATCTGTTTTTTTCGGCAGGTTTTTTCTTGGGTCATCTTTGTCCTAAGCTGATGGAGTTACAGGGTTGAACTTGGAGAAGTCCGCACTTCGTATGCCATGGAAGCCATCCCGGGAGGAGGATCTTTGGGACGCAGTGGGTGGAGGGCGGGAATTGAGGACGGTGGGGGTTTAGATGGACGCTTTTGCAACTGGACGGACCAGCCACCGACCTGTGGAAGTCTGAAAGGTAGCAACGAGTGAGGACAGTCAGGAAACCTACTACCAGATGGGAACAGAGTTTGGCAACAGGAGCGACCGGCCACCGACTTGTGGAAGGTCAGCCAAAATTGAGACAGGGAACTTTTCCGTTTTCCATGCGTGTTTGGCAATTCAGTGCAAGAGAACCTTACAAGCAAGAGACCTCGAAAAATGCGGGCGCAACTGTTCGATGGGTGTATGACCCAATGGCGCCTGGAGATCATTGGCTATGTGAGCCCTTGCTGTTTAGCCGACTTGCAGGCAGTGAGGGTGAGGCGAGCTAGAGTCCTGAACTCAGAGAAGCAACGGTAAGCTACCCACCGACCTGTGGAATGTTTACTGACGCGACTCACGGGAGCCAAGGGAAATTACCTGGAATAGTGGTAGATTGAATTCGATCCGCTTTTGTGCCATGAGCGATGGAAGTATGGCAGAGCCAGCGTCCAGAAGGTTTTGTTATAATAGGACGGACTGTTGTTTTTGGTTCGTAGTCGTAAGCCGCAAGATTACAAGATGGACGCATGTAGCACACGGGTGAAGCCACAAAACCTAGAACAGTGCCACTGGGCGACAAGAGTGAAACCAAGAGCCTCGTTACAAGAACTACCGACATTCCCCTCCGGGGCTGGGGCGTAAATTGTTGGTTCACTGATATCCTGTCAAGTGGCTGATCCCATGAGGTGTGCACAGTTTTCAGTCGGTAGGTTGGATCAGGTGAGTGCTGTAAGATCTCCACATTTCCGACACAAGTAGTAGACAGCAGCTATTGCTGGTGGTGAGGTGTTTGAGGGGTTACGAGTCCATGCCTACTCTGGAAATTGTGCCAGTAGAGCATAGCCTCCGGAGAGGGTGTGATGACAGCAGGTACTTTCCTAGCAGTACCCTTGCTCCAAAAGGCTGATGCGGACATAAGGGCCTGTCAGAGAGTGAGGAGGTCTCACACCGGAGGTTGTAGCGATGTGACATGTGAGCCCAGATGCAAGGGAATATCTTTATAGAATCGGTACTTGGATCCGGGCTGTTACCTACCTTGCGTCTACGTGTCTGGGTACATGTGTAGACATCGGGGCCAACCACGGTTGCCGAGCCCGGACCGCGCCTGCTTGGGGCATTGCCCCAGCCCTCCTCTCCTGGGGGAGGGTATAGCAGTGAGAAGAAGAAGAAGGGCTATGGAAGAAAGAAAGAAAGACAAGAGAAAGATAGGAAAAAAAAAGAGAGATCAAGAAAGACGTCATTCTCTCGCATGGTAATTCAGGAGCCGTATGCAAAATCATGGAAACTCAAGAATTGGGTTGGAAATTCGAGAAGGTGCGACGGTGTAAATTCGAATGCTTTTGGTAGTTGGGGTACTCGGGGCTTCGATGTCATGGAAATCACTCTTCAACCTTACCTGGGCTCAGATATTGGATAACTGATTCTCCGAAGCTTGTGGGAGCCGCCAGAAGGGAAGGGGAGAAGAAGAGGGGACGGGGTGGGGGGAACACAAAGGGTGTCCTGCACAAGCTTTTCTCCGAGTTGTTGTTGTTGTTGTTGCTGTTGTTGTCCTGTACAGAGACCCTGTGCTGCGGGCGTAGCCCGCGCGCAGTCTTCGGACTGCATATAGCACGTAGAAAAAGAAGACATCATTCTCATCATTTTGGAACATGTTCGTCCCCTTCTCATCATTATTCACATCACATTGCCAGCGCAAAAGCGGTGGGGAGAACATGTTCTATTCTTTGTCCATGTTTTCCTGGTTGTTGAATTGGGAGGGGGGGGGCTGCGCCCCCCCTATCCCCCCGGTGTTATTTCACAAAGCATGTTCGTTTTTCTTACCATGATTGTTCATGAAATTCTTATTTATCCAGTCATCATTTTCATCATTTTCACCTTTTCGTCATTTGTCATATTTTTCATCATTGTTCATTGTTTTTCATCATTTGCATTGTTTCTCATGGTGTTTCAAGATTTTTGATAGTTTTCATGATTTTTTTGTTAGCCTCATTGCTTTTTCATTACTGTTCATCACTTGTTCATTGTTTTTTGTTATGTTTCATTACCTTGTCATTCTTTTTTTTAAAAAAAAATATTCGCTATTTTCATCATTTTTCAGGATTTTCCATCAATCATTTTCAAGATTTTCCTCACAAATTTCATAATTTGCCGTCACATGTGTTTTGAGTTGTTGGTTTTTCATGATTTCGCACAGTTCTCAGAGTTTGCCGTCACGTATTTATGAAATTGTCGAAATTTTTTCATCACCATGATCCCCACCAGCGGAAATGAATCATGTTCATAATTTTCCGGCATATTTGATCATGTTTCCTAAGATTGTATGCTTATTCGAGATTTGTCAATCATGTGTTGCATTTCATCATTTTCTGATTTTGCATCATCTCTAATCGCATATAGACATGAGTTATCATTGTTCATCTTACATGCGTCATGCGCTATACTGTAGTCACGTTTACTGATGTTTCAGCATTAATCATAATTTCCCTTGATACTTCATCATACTTCACCGTTCTCATCAGTTTCCATTAATTTCGACAATATCCCAGCGCTTTCTACAAGTTTCATGATTTGCCAGAAAGTTGAGGCATATTTCATCATCTTTCATCAGGTTTCATCAGTTCCTCCTGCTGCAAGATTTTTAAATGAACGTCAGCATTGTTCATTGTGTGCCATCGCTTTTTGTCACGTTTCATCATGTGCATCATGTATGCCATGATTTTCCCGAACTTTTATTTATGGCTTCCATGATTTCCCGCTATCGTTCCAGCATTCTGCATGAAAAATGTGCAAGCGGGGCAGCACCACAACACCCCTCCCCCGTCCACCACCCTATTCCCCCCTCCATGACCCCTCCTTGCCACTCACCCCAACCAAAAAAAGAGGCCCAACAGAACCAAAAAAGAGGGACCAAGAAAAATCTCCACCCAAATTTCCTCCTGCCCGCCATTATGAAACCGCTTGGGGAAGATGTTGGCAATTGAGCCTAAAGACTCCTTGCAGTCTTTCAGGCCAAGGCCGCTACCACCGTGCCATCACCAGCATGCCAGGAACAGCAGCATACCGTCAGAACAGCAGCGCTGCCACCAATGCGAGAACAGCAAGATTTCCAATTTACAGAAGAGTCTGCATCTTCCCCCCAACCAAAAGAGGTCCCCGCTCTGTCAGACTGTACAGGATCTATGAGAGCCTGAAGTATGCTGCCGTAGACTCTGTAAACGTCACCTCCAGCCCAAAGACTAAATTCCGTGAATGCCTCAGGCTTTGGAGTTCCGCCTCGCCTTCGACGGTGAATTGCCAGGTAGCGAAGGTGGAGTTGTGGTGCTGCCCAAGAAGCTCGGCTTCTTTCGATAAACCATCATGTGCTGCCTGCATTTTTCATGGGGATATACAGAGATGCCCCTCCCATGCCAAAGCACGCGGCTCTGAACTTCTTTTATCGTGTATTTGTGCAGTGATTGCCTCACCCCTCCTGCACTGTTGGCCAGCTGACTGCATCATGGATGTTCAGGACAGCAGAAAACGAGAAGTTTGTTTGCGACCTGACGGAATTCAAAGAGTCCTCAACGAAGGATGTGTCCATGTTTACCCGGTGTTCAAGCCACCTGAAAGAGCTGGAGCAAGCCTACATGGACGAGCTTAGCCGGCGAAAGCCCCAGAAGAAGGTTGTTAGGTCCATCAGCTCCGATTCCGGGTCGCGGTCGCGCTCGCGAGCAAAGAAGAAAAAGAAGAAGGAGGATCACAAGAAGGCCAAGAAGGCCAAGAAAGAGAGCCGCGCTCAGAGCCCCAAGCCGGAGCCCAGGCCCGAACAAGAGACTCCAAATACAAACGGGGAGACAGCACCACCCTCGCCCGGGCAGGCGTGGAAACCTGAGAATGAACAGCCACCCAGCCATCAGCCTTGGAATGAGCCCGCAGGGCCCTGGACTCCAACTGGAATGCCACCGCCTGGCCCACCACCTCAGCCGACACCTGGTGCGCCTCCAGCTTACCCACCTCCAGGTTCTGCACCTTGGCAGCCACCTTATGGCGAACCTCCGCCAGGGCCACCGCCATCTGCGTATCCACCTTACAGCCACCCACCCCCACGCGCAGGTCATCCCCCACACGCCCCTCCACCACATGGCCCACCACAAGGCCCGCCGCCAGGATATCCAGCTTACCCGCCGCCACCAGGCTATTTCCCACCACCAAGGCACGAAGGTTGGCCGCCGCACCCAGCTTATCCAAAGCCAGCTCCAGTACCAGCACACTATGCGCCACCACCAGCCATGCCTCCCAGCAACGATTCAGAATATCGGCACTGGGCAAAGTCTGCGGGTCCGCCTCCAGAAGCTCCGGTGCCCTACCCACCTCCCAGCTTCACCGCCCCGGCGGGTGGGCCAGGACCTCCCCCACCTTATGGCTATGCACCTCCTGTGCCCGGTGGCCCGCCAACAAACTGGTGCAGAGCCTAGCTACAGAGAGTGCAGCAATATGCAGCAATGCTTCAAAACAAGGTAGCGCGCTTCTATTTGCAAAGGGGGTTAGCATGTTCAGGGACGTTCACAGATAATGCCTGCACCCTTGCCTGCAGCACTTGGCTCGTAGGGCAAGCGATTTGGACAAGCAAAGTATCATGCAGTGCAGGGGAGCACACCAGCTTGGCACATTGTGCGATGAGGTGCCATTAAGTAGGGCGTGCATGAAAGTCAGATGTTGGGTTAAGCCTCAGCAAGTCAGTGACAGGTTGCAGCCAAACGTGGCATGGTACAAAGGCCTGATGCTGGCAGTGCCGATGGATTGTCTGGCCGTGTCGTGGCGCTGCCAAGCCTAGTTGGTCAAACCGTCGCTTTGCAGGGTCCAGACGGGTCGCAGAAGCGTTCCTCTGCACGGACAGGCGGTGCAGTCAGCCTGACACCTTCCCTGGCAAAGATTGCTGACAAAGATGTTACCGTAGAGCTGCGAGGCTTGCCCCAAGCCCCGCCCTTCAAGGTGGGTGGCCGTTCCGGGAATGCTGTCACCAGCAGCCAGTCCAGCAAGGTCCATCGAGGATGGCGCATTGTTGCTGTCTGTGGGCAGCGTTTGCCAGCAGAGGAGGTGGCAGCGGCTCTTTCTGCCGCCCAGAAAACTGCCAAGTACAGTGTAACTTTCCGTCTCAGCACAGAGGACGAGGCCTCCAAAGATGACAAGGAAGAGGAGCGGAACAAAGCTGAGCTGGAGCGCTTGGAGCAAGCCAGGCGAGAAGAGGCTCAGCGTGAGCGTGAAAAGCTAGAAAAGTTAGAGCAGCTGGAGCAAGAAAAGCTGGAGCAGGAGCGCAAGAGGCAACAGGAGGAGCGTGAGAAGAAGGAGGCGGACAGGAAACTCTGGGCAGTGACGCGGCAAAAAAGCTTAGAGAAGTCCACAGGTTTGCCTCCTCGTGAAAAGGTACAGGAGCCGCAGAAGGCTTTGCTTGCTGCACTGTCTCCACCGGTTGCCAAGCCTCCGCCAGTCCAGAAGCCGAATGGGCCGTGCGACAAGTGTGACGGACCGCATGCCTCGGATGATTGCCCGCACTTTAAGAAGCCTCGAGATGACCATAAGGATGCCCATGAGAATTACCAGAAGAGTGGTTCGAAGCAGGAGGAAGTGCCATCCGAGAAGCTGAGCAAACAGTCTGTGCGAGTTTTGCCGCAGCCCGGAGATGGCTCCTGCCTCTTTCACTCCCTCAACCACGGCCTCAAAGGTAAGGGCGCCTCAACCCTCCGGGCTGAGATTGCTGACTACATTGCGGACCACCCACAGGAGGAAGTGGCAGGAAATCCTATTGCTGATTGGGTGCTGTGGGATTCGGGGGAGGAAGTTAAGGCATATGCATGTTCAATGAGGGAGGGCTCCCGCTGGGGCGGTGCCATGGAGATAGCCCTGTGTGCCAAGCTTCATGGAGTTCGGGTGGACATCTTCGAACGAAGATCGGACCATTTCTTGCGGATAGCATCCTTTGGGGATTGTGTAGAGTCAGGGCCAGTGAGACTCCTTTATGGAGGCCGAGTTCACTACGACGCTCTGGAAGTCAGCTGAGCAAAATGCAAAACTGCAAGCTTTCCAGTGAGCTCATGCTGCCTGCCATTGGCCTCAGTTCCGTTCGCTTTTCTCAGGCTGGGACCAACCTCCGATTATCCTGGCCGTTGAGGTCAAGGCCTAAAAACGGCTTGAGAAGGCAGGGGCTGTACTACAGAAATCGAACCCAGCGACAGAATGATTCGGCAGGGTTAGGCGAGGCTTGAGGCCTGAAGCTGCAAAAACAAGTCTTCAGCTATCATCCCATCGTTGAAATGCCAGGTGAAGCTGCTGGACCTAGGCTTGTGAGAGGAATGCCGGAATCTAGACTGTAGAGCTAAAATTAGCGTGGCAGTGAGAGTGGCCGCTAGTCAACAAAGGCGCTTGCATGAAGTGAAGGGCAAGCTGACTTGCATTATGATGCAAGACACTTTTTCTTAACCTTGGCACACTTTTCTCAAGCGGTTCTGCCTGCCTCAACCTTCCCATGAGCTCGCGTAAGCCGACGGCTGGATGCTTCCCAAAAGTGTTCGCACGCCACACAAGTTAGGCAACTCAATCCTGCAATGGATTTGCATGTGCACTGCTGTAGTTAGCATGGGCCTTGCGCCCAACTGGTCTGAACCTCGACACCGGGTGCATCTGGCATGTTGCTGGTAAAGCCAGGCCTCGAAGCATCCAGATAGATTGAGCTTCCTCTGCCAGCTTGTGAGAGCCTCCTCTGGCAAAGGAACCTCACGCTTTGGGTCACATACGGCAGGAGCAAAAGAGCCGTGTTCCTGCGATTAGCGCCTGCTAGTCGCTTCGAGATATACGCCGTGACAGATACGGCATGCGCTGGAAGGCAACTGCAAAAAAAGAGGATTCATCAAGCTGCGTATCCACCTTGCGTTGTTGCTATGCCTGTACTCACCTCATCTCACATGCAAATCTGCCAGACGCTCTGTCAAGTTATGTTATTTGCTGGCAGGCCGCCCGGTGCAGGTCGGCATTTCGCCATGCGTATTCCCACCAGTAGCGCGACTGCACAAAGATTTGGCCAAAGCTTACTAGCAATGTGACATGAGGAGCAGGACGTGCTGGCCCGCATGCACGTACTGGCATGTCGGCACGCCCAGCAGCGATTGTGCGCGTTGCGACAAGAAAGTCCGAATTTTGAAAGCGTTGCCATGCGAATCTTTTCAAGTATATGCAAACTCTGAAGATGGAGTTAGTTCGTACACCAGTCAACTTGACCGTGAGTGTCATGCTGTCAACCTGCCATGGTCTTCCATGATGCCACGCCGTCGAAAGCAACTGCAGCACATGCATGGGGCAGTCAATTGGTTACACACCTGTGTCACAGACAGGCAAGATGTGATGAGGCACTGTCTGTAACATCAGGAGCGGTGGCGGTAGCAGTGGTAGCACTAGCAGCGGTAGCGGTAGCGGTAGCAGTGGCAGTAGTAGTAGTGGTCGTCGTCGTCGTCATAGTCGTAGTAGACATAGACGTAGACGTCGTCGTCGACGTCGTCGTCGTCGTAGTAGTAGCAGCAGTCGTCGTGGTAGTAGCAGTAGTAGCAGTAGTAGTAGCAGTAGCAGTAGCAGTAGTCGCAGTAGTCGCAGTCGCAGTCATAGTCGTAGTCATAGTCCTCGTAGTCATAGTCGTCGTAGTCGTCGTAGTGGTAGTATGAGTAGTATGAGTAGTAGTAGTAGTAGTAGTAGTAGGCGCCCCCCCTACCAACTATGTT